>PVHP010022067.1:0-21420 GCA_004024765.1 Zapus hudsonius
TTAAATTTGGGCACACGTGCTGGGGGAGCTGCACGAGCCAACCAGCCTGGAGGGCGGGAGGAGAGAGAGAGAGACAGAGAGAGAGAAAGAGAGGGGGAGAGGGAGAGAGAGGAAAAAAGACAGGAAAGAGGGGGGAAAGAAAGAGAGAGGGAGAGAGAGTGGGGAGCGAGGGGGGAGTCAGAGAGAGGGGGACGGGAGAGAAGAGAGAGAGAGGGAGAGAGAGGGAGGGCGGAAGAGAGGGCGAGAGAGAGGGAGCCAATGTTTGTTTTTTAATAGATATAGCTACACTATATTGTGTTAAATAATTGATTACAAATTTTATGTTCCAGAAAGAAGTGATAGTGTTAAACCTCTAAAGTTGTCTAAAACTCACATATTAACAACTAGAAACAAGTGAAACCCCCGTTTGGAAATGCAGCTTCGTCCCATATTTACTATATTTACGTCGATTCAGTTGAGGGAAAGGCGAGCATCTATTTGCTAATTGCTAACTTTAATTTCTTACTCTTGTCAGATCTCCTACTCAGAAGTAAATGACTCTGGCCCCAAGGATCCTGTTCTTTCCTGGTAGTGAAGTGGCCAGTTGAGCTTTCTTAGGGAGGGACAAGAAGAAATGATTTCTGAGGATGCTGAATACAGCAAAGCTTCTCCTGTTGTGTTTCAAGACATTTTTGGGGCATTGGAGAATAAGAGCAGTTGTGTATGGTAGTGAGGAGTATGAACTTGATTTCTAAAGCTTATTTTCTGAGCTGTATTCAAAGCCGAAAACAATGAGGCAGAGATTTACTGACTGTCGCAGAAGTCATGGACCGTTGTGACGTCTCTCGCACACTCTGATAAAATAAAAAATTCTAAGTTCTATCTAACATAAAATAATGAGGTTTGGAGTCAATAAACTTAGATCAGATGGTTTCTAGGGGTAATTCAATGTTTCTTAATTTGTAAAATGAAGCTACATTTAAATTTAAAACTCAGTAAGGTAATTGAGGGGGAAAGTAGTTAAAACAGAATACACCATGCAGGAAATACTCAAAGTTAGTTTCCTAACTAGTAGCCTTGATTCTAGACTAGACACTAAAATATGTCTTGCTTTTTAGTTTTTTTCTGACTTTCATTTTGAATTTAGATTTTTGAAATGTAACTAGTATCTGTCTATTGGCTTTCTTCCTGCAGATAAGACTATTTACAAAAATGGTTATTAAAGGTTTTAATTAAATATTTTTACATTGCCATAATTCCTTTCTTCCAGGATTTAAATAAGAGGTTGTGGACTTTTTAAAACTTGTGTTATGCCCTATAACTTGTGTTAAGCACTGAAGGCTGTCCAACTCCCTGAGACTCCCTTAAAAAGATACTGATTTCGAGGTCTGGTGTGGTGGTGCACTTGAAAGGTGGAGGCAGGAGGATCAGTTGTTCAAGACCAGCCTTGGGTTATCAAAACAAAAACAAACAAACAAACAAACAAACAAACAAAAAAAACCCCAGAAACCAAAACCAAAACAGGTACTGATTTGGGTCTTTCTCATTTGGAATTAAGGTTTTCATTACTTTTAGAGGCAAGATTTGAGGTACAAGTTAATCTAAAACAAGGTTGAAGAAGAAAGCAAAGACTTAAGTAAGACACATGAGAATCACATAGCCCTCCATCCCATGGAGCATTCTGGCAATCCCACTGAAGAGGGTCCTCAGTGGAATGGGGCAGGGAGGAGGGAAATGGTGGTACCAACACATGATTCGTACATACAGAGTTTCTACTTATTAATAAAAAATAATAAAACAAAAAATGTGAGAATCAAACCACCTTAAATACTAATTTTTTACTTGTACTAGTTTAAATGGGCTTTGAAACAGATCTTTTCATGATGCAGCCTTTTATTGGTAGCTACCATAATTCACTTAACACACCCCCTTTCTTGCTGTGGCTGAGAACTAAGGTTAGAGCAGGAGAGCAGTCTGTTTAAATGAGAAAGGAGAGACTCAGAAGCTGAGAGTAGATGCTCACTCAAGAACTCTGGGAAAGTGGGGTGATGCTGTCAGCTGCCTAGAAGCCCAGGGATGCTCAGGCTCCTTTGTGCTAGTGGTGACTCTGAATTGGATGTGAGGATGCGTTTGGTGCCCCCGTGTGGAGTCCTTACGATGCAACATCCATAAGAGAACCCAGTTCTGCAGGATTAGAATTCGACATAGAGATATAGGACGTTGCCTAGAATTTTAGAGGTTAGCAATATGATTTGATGGGTTGACTCTCCAAGAGTCAATTCCCTAGAACAAAAGGAGATAGATTGTCTCTGAGATGTAATGGCCAGTTAGCCAGTTCTGAGAATTGATTTATGGATATTTATTATATTGTTCTTTGTGCTTAAAAACTATATATACATATATATATATATATATTTTTTTTTTTCCCAAAGGGATCAGTCTGTTTTCGCCAGCTATAGCCTGGGAGATCTTAAGGTGGTTTTCTGCCCAGCATTGTGAATCTTGGTTGTAAGCAATAAGCTGAGAGCCATTTATTGTGTCTTGGCTTCTCTTCTAGGTTGGAGATGATAAAGGAACTAGGGATGGTAGGTAGTAAGGAAGGCCAGAAATATGCTTTCCTCTTGTAAAACTGTTAGTGTTTGAGAACTAAAACAGTTACATTAACAGCTGCATTTTTTCCAACAAATAATTCCAAGTTTTTATTTATTTATTTATTTATTTATTTATTTATTTGTCCATAATGAGTTACATTATTTAATGGGCAAACAATGAGTTGTTATCCCCAGTTCCCCAATGCCCCATCCCCACTCAGCTGATATCCTCCTTCATGGACAGTCTGGATCAGTCCTTGGGGCAGGGGACTATGGATAGCCTAGGAGTCAGCCCCAAGTTTTTTTTTTTTTTTAAATTCATGAAATACAGTGAAACACCCATCATCTAGTATGTGTTTGAAAACAAGATGTCAGGACTGTGCCTGGTGGCCCCACATGCTAATGAGGCTCCCCTGGAGCAGTGAGGCTCAGGCAAGAATTCCCCTGGTGGATGCTGACTAGTGGAAAGGCTGATAACGAGGCATGTGACAACAGGGCCTTTTTCTGGTTGAAGGTATTGAGCAATTTTATCAGTTTTCAGTTTTAGCATTAGGGGTACCTAGAAGTAGAATAGAATTAACTGAAGATTTTTGCATGTAAGATGCTGCATTTTGACAGAAATAAGAATTGTGGCGTGATGAGATTATTTTGAGGCCATTTTAGGACTACCTGAGCTCTGTTGTATGTTAGTGTTATAACATCTGTTTTGTATCATGGTCTCTCAGTTTTTGCAAAGAGAATAATTGTGGGACTTCTCTTCAAAAGGACACAGAAGCTATGAAGAGAGCGCTTGCCTCCATAGACTCCAAATTGAACCAGGCCAAAGGCTGGCTCCGGGACCCCAATGCCTCCCCAGGTAACATTGCAGTTCTCCTTTTCTGACATGTACAAGAACTAAAATACAAGCAGACGAAAGAAAGAAATCCTTCCGTAATCTCATAAATCTGAAATAACTGCTATAACTTTTTCTGTACATAACATTCTCTGAATAGTTTTTTTTTTTTGGGGGGGGGTTGAGGTAGGGTCTCACTCTAGCCCAGGCTGACCTGGAATTCACTGTGTAGTCTCAGGGTGGCCTTGAACTCATGATGCTCCTCCTACCTCTGCCTCCCCGAGTGCTGGGATTAAAGGCGTGCATCACCACACTCGGCTTCTCTGAATAGTTTTTGACTAACTGAAGCATTACTGGGTTGAAGATCAGAGACTTTATTACCTCTCCTCGTGAATAAATAAACCAAGCTAAGCTAGGCATTCTGTGCAAGATTATTGGTTTACCCTATCCCCTGAATTAGAAAGGTAATTATTTTGAATGAAACAATTTTGTTTCTCATTTGGTAGATTTGTATTTATGTAAACAAAGTACTTAATTAAGCATATTATGTAGTGATGCCAATAAGCATTTGAAAGTACCTTGACTGTATAAAGATAAGACCCAAGTAGGTCATTGAGCTTGGCTTTATGGCTTTTCTAATTTAATATTTATTCAGCTTTAGATTAATATTTGAATGAATATGAAAAGCCTAATGGAAGTTAAAGGTGCTAAGTACTGTTAAATTGGTAGACCCTATCTTCATTATCCATATTCTTACCACAAGCTTCTTAGTATCTTCAAATAGATATGGTTCCAAATATCTTTTTAGCTGTGTCTGTGGTCAAGACCTCACCCTATGGTTTTGAGGGCACTGCTTGGCTCTCAGGTATCAGATGGATTGCCTTCTGTTCACCTTTCACTTAAAGTCATCTATTCCCTCATGAATGAAATGACTTGTAAAGTATCCTCTCTAAATGATTAATGTGCCTACAATGTAGATATTGAATATCTCTTTTAGGGGATGCTGGTGAGCAGGCCATCAGGCAGATCTTAGATGAAGCTGGAAAAGTTGGTGAACTTTGTGCAGGCAAGGAACGAAGGGAGATCCTGGGAACCTCCAAAATGCTAGGGCAGATGACAGATCAAGTGGCTGACCTTCGAGCCAGGTAAACCTAATGGAGTGATGCAGAAAGCAAGGCCATGCCAATTTTGCTGAGTTATCTTTGGCTAATATATACCATAGATGCTATATTAATTTTCCTAGACTGAGGTCAATGTTCCCTTATCTGAATTTTAAAATTTTGTAAGTGACTTAAAATAAAGTTAGAGTGTGTTCTGTAATTGAAATAAAAATGTGTTTTTCTTTTTAGTTTCTAGCCAGAGCTTTATCAAAACAGGGACAGTGTTAAGTCTAACCAGGATAGACTTCTTTTCTGAAGGATAGGTAGAAAGAAATAGAAACAGCTATTAGCAAATTTGAGGCAAGCCTGCGTTACATGAGAACCTTTAAAAAAAAAAAAAAGGACTAAGAACATCCCTGTGAATTGAGCGAGTTCAAGGCTACCCTGAGACTATAGAGTAAACTCCAGGTCAGCATGGGCTAGAGGGAGACCCTACCTCAAAAAATAAAAGAACAACAACCATACAGTCAGAGATGGTGGCTCATGCCTAGAATCCCAGCCTTCAGAAGGCTGAGGTGGGAGGATCGCTGTCAGTTCAAGGCCAGCCTGGGTTAGAGTGAGACTCTACTTAAAAAACAAACAAGACTGAGAACATTGGGATTATCTCAGAAATCACTTTTTGTATCAGTTAAACAGAACTTCTTCTGAGTTGGTCTCTTTTGAGTTCTTATTTCATCATTACTTAGATGATTTCATAATTCTTTTGCATTCCTTTTGTCCCTCTCACGTCTTAGCTTTTAAGAACTTTTTCCCACAAACATAAATATATTTAGTTTGTGTTTGAGAAAACTCAATAGAATGTAGATTTTTACAAATTCTACATGGAGTTAATGAAATTATTAAAGATTTTCTTATTTTTTTGAAATTTAGTAATACAGACATGTAGAAAATTGAAATTTACTGAGATAGACAGCAGTGTAGATGAAGTTGGATGTTGCTTTGAGGATGCTGTGAAACTTCTTTTTTTGGGGAGGGAGCGGGGTTCAAGGTAGGGTCTCACTGTAGCCCAGGCTGACCTGAAATTCACTCTGCAGTCTCAGGGTGGCCTTGAACTCACGGTGATCTGCCTACCTCTGCCTCCTGAGTGCTGGGATTAAAAGCATGGCTACCACACCTGGCTGCTCTGTGAAACTTCTTGATAATTGATATATACAACATTTCTATATAATGGGTCCCAGAAGAATACTCAATGTTGTATACCATTAAACTTGGGGGCTCACAGTAGTCACATATAAGATACAGACATTCGAGTACCTCTTTTGGACCAACATCATCTTTTTAATCTGATGACAGTGTTCATTTTTGCCTACTAAGAGTATATGAACCGTCCTACACAACATTAGGCATACTTTCTGTGGGATTGTAGACTCACTGTAGCCATGGAAGCTCCAGGGTCACAGGTTGAAGGGAAGAACAGCTTAAATAAATGTGATCTCATTTCACTCAGTGAGCTTTCTCCTGCTGAGAATCAGTCTCCCTTGTCATAAGCAAGACAAGAACTTTGCGAAAGGGACAAAAAGAAATTTTGTTTCCATTAGGAGAACTGCCAGTGCAGTGTGACAAGATTCTTGGCTCTTCTCATTTCTCATTTCTGGCTCTTTTGTCTGTAGCCTTTTCACAGTGTGGTAGACAGTTTTCACTTGGAATTCTCCAATACACAGTTGTGTGTGTTTAGAGAGGGATGAATGTAAGCAAGAGAATGAGGCACTTGTATGGGATAGACCATTAATCTGTGGAGAGAAAAGCCTACAGGGGTGAGGAGGTATGGGCCTGCCTCACCCTTTAGCCCACAATAAATTTTCATTCATGAGAAACATTAGAAAATTACTTTTGTATTGTCCTTTCTTAAATATACTCAGCTTTTATTACCATTTTAATGACTAAAACATAATAACATTTTTAAAAAATTTATTCATTTTCAAGCAGAGAGATACAGAGGAAAGAGAGAGCGAGTGCACCAGGGCCACCACCTTGTGGGTCTGGCATATGTGGGTGCTGGAGAATTGAACCTGGGATCTTAGGCACTGAAGGCAAGTGCCTTAACTGCTGAGCCATCTCTCCAGCCCCAATAACATTTTTCATAAGTCTTCAAGTTAGGAACTCAGTAAACCATAGAACTCAGGAATCCCTGTTTTTTTTTTTTTTAAGTCTCTTGCAGCACAGCTTGGTGTTGAACTTGCTGTGTAGCTGAGGATGATGACTTTGAACTCTTGATCCTAATGCCTCCCCTTTCCAAGTATTGGGATTACAGGCATGTGCCACCATTCCCAGATCAATAAGCCTTTATTTTTATATAAATTTTTACTTTTTCACAATTGGAATTATATACCAGAAAGATTCCTTATCATAAATTACTTCATTTGAAAGAAAAAAAAAATCATAAACAGAAGTTTTCTAAAAGTCTGTTTTTCGGGCTGGAGAGATGGCTCAGCGGTTAAGGCACTTGTCTCCAGTGCCTAAGGCCCCTGGTTCAATTCCCCAGTACCCACATAGGCCAGACCCACAAGGCCTTGGTGCTCTCTCTCTCTCTCTCTCTCTCTCTCTCTCTCTCTCTCTCTCTCTCCTGTATCTCTCTGCTTGAAAATGAGTAAATAAAATATTTTAAAAAATAAATAAACGTCTGTTTTTCTGCCAGGTAAAAGGAAGAACTAAAGTCCAAGAGAATGGTTATATATGTATATATATGTGAACTGGCAATAAACATAAAATTGACTACCTCAAATATTGGTATATATGAATCTTAAAAGAGGACAGAGAACCAAATAACAGATTTATATTATTATTGTTACTATCACCATTGTTATCATTGGAAACAGATGTTTTGGGGTTTTTCTTAACTTGAGCCCATGCCATTCTTCAGAGTGATAAAATCAAAACACTTATGGTTAAATTTACTAGTTTGAGTGGATTAAAATCATCAGTTTGTAAAAAGATAGCAAATTTTAAACGTTATGGCTTAGAAAGTCTGTTAGGAAAATCAAGCTTCTATTTGTTCCATCATTTTTTATAGCAGAATACTATTTTGAGAGAGGAAAATAGTGAAATTAGTTCTTTAAGAACTTGATGGGGGAGGCTGGAGAGATGGCTCAGCGGTTAAGGCACTTGCCTCCAGTGCCTAAGGCCTCGGGTTCAATTCCCCAGGACCCACATAAGCCAGACACCCACAAGGTGGTAGCCCTGGTGCTCTCTCTCTCTCTCTCTCTCTCTGCTTGAAAATGAATAAATAAAATATTTTAAAAAAAGAACTCGATGGTGGAAAAAGTTGCTAAGAGTGCCTCCCTCCCACCCCCACACCTGACCAAGGTCAGACTTAAGTGTGGGGTTCTGGAACTGCTTCCTGTTACAGTAATTGGGGGTACCTCTGACCTGAGAAAATGCTACCTTCCCAGCCCGCACAGCACAGCACCAAGGCCCCTCTCTGCAGGCCAAATTCCCTCTTCTATAAACCTTAAAACCCTCTCCGTGGCTCATTCTCCCTCACTTTCTCCCTCTCTCTTTTCTTCCCTCTCTCCCTTCCTACCAGTTTAAAATAAAATGTTGGACTTAAGAAATGGTTTATCTTCGTGACTCCATCTTGAACCCCAAAATCTGATAGGAAGGTACACATTTAAGATTATCATTAGGTATGGTGACACATACCTTTAATCCCAGCACTGATGAGGCTAAGGTAGGAGGATCACTGTGAGTTTGAGGCTAGCCTGGAGGTACAGATTTAAGTTCTAAGTCAGACATGGCTAGAGTGAGACCCTGCCTCAAAAAACCCTCTCTCCTTAAAAAAAAAAAAAGATTATGATTAGATTCATTATAATAACTTATAAAAATAGTATATTAAAATACTTGTATTGCAAAAGTATTTTCAAGTATATTTTTTATTTTTTGCCTTTCCCTCTCACCTCCTTTTCCTTTCTTTTCTTTTTTTTCTTTCTTTTCTCTTTTCTTCTTTCCTTTTCCTTTCCCCTTTCCTCCCCCCCCCTTTTTTTTTCTTGGATTGAAACTAAGCTCTTATGCTAGGCAAGCACTCTACAACTCAGCCATACCCCCAGCCCTGAAGTGTGTGTGTGTGTGTGTGTGTGTGTGTGTATATACATATACATATATATATATATATATATATATATATATATATATATACAATTTAATTTAACCCTTCCTCTTTTCCTTTTTTTAATCTTTGCAGTGGGATTACACCCAGCTCTTTATGTTAGGCAAATAGTCTAATACTCAAGTACAACCCTAGTCTAAGTATATTATCTTGATGCTTGAAGCTATTCTGTTAAATAAGTAGGGCAGGTGTCTCCTCTCTTCTCTCTCTTTTTTTTAATGTTACTTTGATTTGATAAGTAAGAAATTCCCTGATGCCCAAGGAGGTTAAACATCATAAGCAAAGTTCCATAGGTACTGAAGATCCAGATTCAAACATGGATCTAGTTGGTTTCAGTGTAGTGTGCTTTCTGACACAATTCTGCCTTCTGAAACATTTTCAAGGTACACTTGCCCATAAGCAAGGTTAATGGTTTATTTCCAAAAAAGCACACATTACTTTAATAACAAAGCCTTCCATACCCAGTACATTTCCCACTGATGCTGTTTAGATTTAGTCATATAAACACTGTCAAGAAAAGAGTAATTATTATCATAATTTACTGGCCTGACTTCAAGGTGGTTATGTAGTTCATAAAGTTAATGTGAGCTGGGCATAGTGGTGCATGCTGTACTCCCAGCACTTAGGAGGGAGATACTGGGTGATCAAATGTTCAAGGCCATCCACAGATACACGGGACCCTGTTTCAAAACAAAACAAAATGTGTAATTTTAAAAGCAAAAGGGAAAGAAGATGCTTTGAATGTCTTCAGTTCTGTTTTCTTGTGCTATCAGAGATGACTGGGGGAAAAGGAAAAGACAGGCATGTTAACTAAAATGACATGGTGAGGTGTTGAGCATATTTTGTTATTATTAGAGGGTATAATGACAGCCTCTGTCTGTCCGAGCAGAGGACAAGGAGCCTCGCCAGTGGCCATGCAGAAAGCCCAGCAAGTGTCCCAAGGTCTGGATGTGCTCACTGCCAAAGTGGAAAATGCAGCTCGCAAGCTGGAAGCCATGACAAACTCCAAGCAGAGTATTGCGAAGAAGATCGATGCTGCTCAGGTAGTGACAGGGACTTCTGGAGGGTGGGACGTCGAAGAGGACGTTCTGCATTCCTTCTCTCAATCGTTCCTTGCCCACCCTAGCTTACTGTGGGTGGATAATGGGTGTTCCCAGCAGTTTCCAGCATTAATGCTTCCCCCCCATCCCAGGTGTAGACTACCCCTCATCCATATTTTGAAATAAAGACTTTAGCTTTCAGTACTTCAGTACATCATCTTATTAAAAGTAAGCACTCTAGAGCTGGAGAGATTGCTTAGTGGTTAAGGCCCTTGCCAGTAAAGTCTAGGAACCCAGGTTTGATTCCCCAATATCCACATAAAGTCAGATCCACAAGGTAGCACATATGTCTGGAGTTCGTTTGCAGTGTCTGGAGACCCTGGCGTGCCCATTCTCTCTATCAGCCTCTTCCTCTCTAACACTCTCTCACTCCCTCAAATAAATAAATAAATAAATAAATAAATAAAATATTTTTTAAAAAAATTAAAAGGAGGAATATTCAGAGGCATTGTCCACCTCGGGGGAAAAAAAATTTTTTTAAGGTAAGCACTCTGAATACCAGGAGAATTCTAGTTTCTTTTATTGTATTTTATTTTATTTATTTAGTTTTGGTTTTTTGAGGTAGAGTCTCACTCTAGTCCAGGTTGACCTGGAATCCACTATGTCCAAAATGTTTCATTTTAATTGCAGTGAACACAGCTGGGAATGTGTAGCTCCATGGTTGATTATAACAACCACCACCAGGAAAGAAGAGATGAGAGAGTGATTTGATATTACCCACCTGTGTAAAACAGAATGAATTAGCACTGTGGAAATGATGACTGGTGTGCCACATACTTACTTTAGAAATGTCTCTGGCGGCCTTGTTAAATGTGGTCCACGAGTGATCGATCACTTTGTTCTTTTTGATATTGTGTGCAGAATTGGCTTGCAGATCCCAATGGTGGACCTGAAGGAGAAGAACAGATTCGAGGGGCGTTGGCTGAAGCTCGGAAAATAGCAGAACTGTGCGATGATCCTAAAGAAAGAGATGACATCCTACGGTCCCTTGGAGAAATAGCTGCTCTCACTTCAAAATTAGCAGATTTACGAAGACAGTGTGTATTTAATTTCTTTTTTTAAAAATATTTTAATTAATGTATTTGCACGTAGAGAGAGGGGGAGAAAGAAAGAGAAAGAAGGAATAGGCATGCCAGGACCTTTCACCACTGCAAAGGAACTCCAAGTATATGCGCCACTTTGTGCATCTGACTGTACATGGGTAGTGGGGAATTGAACCCAGGTTATCACGTTTTGCAGGCAAACACCTTTAACCACTGAGCCTTCTCTCCAGCCCTGTGTTTAATTTCTTTAATTCTACTTTAATATCTTATATCACCTCTTCTCACTCTCCCTTTCTGCTTTTGCTCCAGGAGCACAAACAGTTGATTCCTCATAGGTTAAATGCGTGTATCATGCTCCTCCACTATAGTCTTACTCTTGGAGACATGGCTAGGTCATATGATACCTTTATTGTACTAGTAACATAACCGAGGCAGAGTTTTAAAGTAATACACTTAGAACTCCTTTTTAAAGCTATGTTTTTATAATTTCTAAAGTAGGAGCTTTCCTGCTATTTCATTTTTGTAACATAATCTGGGCTCTAGACATATGTGGAAAATGATTTTTGTGGTTAGCTATGAAAAGACTCCTGTATGTATATGTTGGAAAAAGAGGAGGCATAAGAAGGTATTTCCTTCTTTCCCTAGCAATGCTGTTTTTTATGTAGCATTATAAAGGATCCTTAAATTACATTTTCTGGGTGATTTTTCCTGTAACAACATCCTTGCCACCATTTCCTTCTTCAAGGATTTCATGGTACCTGCTTTGATCATATGGAAAAGCAGTATTGCTTTGTTCTGGCTGTCTTTTGGAAAAGAGCACCACAAGGTAAAAGAATGCTAAAGCAGGATATAAGGGTGATCTGGCCATAACATCTGTCACTCCATTGATCACCAGGGTTGATTTGGCTGATTTGGAAGTCCAGGCAAGTGTCCCCTTTCTTCCTCACTGCTCCATGTGTCCCCCTCCCAAAGAAGCACTTTGTCAAAGAAGACGACCTTCCCTGGTAGAGCACTGATTTTTGATCAAAGATATAGTAGAAACTGTATTCTCTGTAAACATGTTGTGGGGCTGGAGAGATAGCTCTGTGGTTAAAAGTATTGTTTGCAAAGTCTTAAGGCCTGGGTTTGATTTCCCAGTAACCACATAAAGCCAGATGGACAAACTGATACATGTATTTGGAGTTCATTTGCAGTGGCAGGAGACCCTGCTGTTTTCTCTCTCTCTCTCTCTCTCTTTCTCTCTCTCTCTCTCTTCAAATAGATATTAAAAAATAAATATATTGTGAAGAATGCTAAGGAAGGGTATACCATCAAAAGCAGGAATTGAAGTGGGTGTGGTGGCACACGCCTTTAATCCCAGCAGATGTAGGAGGATCTATGTGAATTTCAGGTCAGCCTGGCTAGAGTGAGACCTTACCTTGGAAACAACCACCACCACCACCAAAAAGTAGAAATTAAGCTGGGCGTGGTGGCGCACGCCTTTAATCCCAGCACTCGGGAGGCAGAGGTAGGAGGATCACCATGAGTTCAAGGCCACCCTGAGACTACAGAGTGAATTCCAGGTCAGCCTGGGCTAGAGTGAGACCCTACCTCGAAAAACTAAAAAAAAAAAAAAAAAAAAAAAAAAGTAGAAATTAGTCTCTTTTCCTCCTCAGTCCTATAGCCCCATCCTCTAGAGATAGCTCAAGTCAAGTGTCTTGGGATACCTTGCTTTGCATCTAACCTTCCTTTTATTTCTGTTCTTCCATGAGATGAGACAGCACCTGCTTTTCATTCCCTCCTTCCCCAAGTGAGAGATCTATTAGAGTTCTTTGACTAAGAGGGCAATGTTGGCTAAGAAAGCAAACTTCTGCCTAATACTGCAAAATCAGTTTTAGTGGGAGTAGGGTAGACATGCTTTAAGCAGGAAGGTGTGGTACCTGAGACCAACTTCAGCAAAATTTAAGTTTGATTAGATACTAAGGGCAATCATTTGAAGGTCACTGCCTTGTGCCCTAATCTAGAATTACTTAGGTGAGAAAATGTGTAATTTAGCAATTGTAAAATATGATGTCTACCTAGGTAGGTCTTTGTTTACTAATATTAAATCATTAATATGGCCTGTTTATGTTCTTACTAGATTTTAAAATACCCAAAGGCAGAGACTTGTATGTAACACAAGTCCATTTTTATATGATGAGGTAATTAATGATAACAGTAATAACAGACCTTCATGTATGGCCACTCATATCATCATTATACTTATCACTGTAACATAAACATACACATATGTAACCTCTTGGCAGTAGGAATAGACATGATTAGAATCATGGTAAGTGCCTTCTTTATATAATAAGGAGGGTTATCAAAATTCAAGATAATAAGCTCTTAAAATAGTAGTCATTTCTGGTGGATGGGTTAATGCTTTTATTTTTATAGATGATACAGATGAGTTAATTTTGCCATGACTAAGTGGGTTCAAGACAGAAAATTAGTCAGATAAATATTTTTTTGATACAGGTCTCATTTAGCCCAGGCTAGCCTAATACTTGGTCTTGTAGTTCGAAGTTCTTCTCCTGCTTTTAGTCTTGTAGTAGCTGAATGGTATCCTTTATGTCTGTTTCATTCTTTTTGTGCACTTTATTCGGGGTTCTTCCTCTGGCTTTGACCTACCACGGCCCAGGATTAACATGACCTTCCAGCTTCAGATTCCACCACTGGTTGACTATGTAGTGTTTTCACGTGTGGACTAAGGACTGCCTGAAAAGGTTGTTTAAAATATGGACCCCAGGGCTGGAGAGATGGCTCAGAGGTTAAGGCACTTGCCTCCAGTGCCTAAGGCCCTGGGTTCAATTCCCCAGGACCCACATAAGCCAGACCCACAAGGTGGTGGCCCTGGCTCTCTGTCTCTCTGTCTCTCTCTCTCTGTCTCTCTCTCTCTCTCTGTATCTCTGCTTGAAAATGAATAAATAAAATATATTTAAAAAAAAAAATGGACCCCAGGGTTGGAGATGGCTCAGTGGTAAGAGAGCTTGCAACACAAGCATGAAGGCCTGAGAGAGAGCTTGTTTCTCCCTGAGTTCAATTCCCCAGCACCTCTGTGAACAGCTGGGCATGGCCGTGAAGACCTCTAACCCCAGTGCTGTGGGGAATGGAGACAATAATTGCTGGGCGTGCTGGACAGTCACTCTTACTGAACATATATCAGCTCTGGGTTCAGTGAGGATTCCATCTCAAGGAAGCACACAGATGAAAGATAGAGGAGGGCACCCACCATTCTCCTCTGGCCTGAGCATGCACATGAGGCATTTACACACACATGTGCATTCATTTGTGTTTGTATGTGCACACATGCATGTTCTTGTGTGTGCATGTGTGTAAGTGTGGGTGCACACATGCCACAATGCTTGTGTGGAGGTCAGAGGGCAGCTCTCAGCTCAGTCCTGGCCTGTCCACCTCATTTGAGGTGGGGTTTCTTGCTGTGGATTCTTGCTTTTCTGTTCTTTGCTGCGCTTACCATGAGTTTTTGGGAAATTCTCCCATTTCTGCTTCGCATCTCTAGAATTACAGAGGCCTGCCGTGGCTCTGGCTTTTTTTGTGGTGTTTGGGAATTGGACTCAGGGACTCCATCTTGAGCAGCAAACACTTTAGCTACTGAAGCATCTCTTCCACTTGAGCCTTTGTCTTACCAAAAAGACAGTGAGCACTCGAGTGCTTGGTCTGAATCCTGACTCCATGAAAGCAGGTAACTTCAACATTCCGAGGAGTAAGTACAGTGAGAAGAGTGCTGCTGTTCCTGGCAAAGTTAGGACTATTACTAGTACTCTTCCTCTCTGCCCACTAACCTGGCTATGTAAGCACACGGAGTTCCCGGCAGAGTTTGTGTTTTTAGGCGTGGCAGGCTGAGGGTGCAGGTAATCTAGTTCTGACTCGCCTAAATATCCTGGTAGTTGTGGAGACTGACTCAGACTCCTATTTTGTATCTTAACTAGGAAAGAATAATTTGAATTTAAATTAATTTATTATTTAAGGGCTAAAGAAATAAACCATTCTCTTCAAATGATGCTAATAATAATTACTAGCAATTTGTCATCTCGTTAACACTCCTGCCGTCACAGTGGAAGTTGTGTCTACAATGGAAATCCTAACAGAATGGCTGTTTTTGTCTCTGCAGAGGGAAAGGTGATTCCCCAGAGGCTCGAGCATTGGCTAAACAGGTGGCCACGGCCCTGCAGAACCTGCAGACCAAAACCAACAAGGCCGTGGCCAACAGCAGACCTGCCAAGGCAGCTGTCCACCTGGAGGGCAAAATTGAGCAAGCTCAGCGGTGGATTGATAATCCTACAGTGGATGACCGGGGAGTCGGTAAGGTGCACTTAACCCCCAGACTGGTCTCTGCAAATAAGAGCCCTCTAAGATCTATAGGAAGGTACTGAGGGGGCTCTTCAGCCACTGGAAAGTCAGTTTTCAGTGTGATTCCTTTCTAAATGTAACCAATAAAATCCCTGTAATTTTGATTAAGAAGTATAAGGGAAGCCAGGCATTAATCCCAGCATTCCGGAGGCACAGGTAGGAGGATCACTGTGAGTTCAAGGCCAGCCTGGGACTACAGAGTGAGTTACACATCAACATGGGTTAGAATGAGACTCTACTTTGAAAAACAAAACAAAGTATAAGGGATTGAATGATGTTACTATGGTCACATAGAAAGATGTGCATAATTGCAACTTTGAACTGATTTCTGCCTGTGCTCTGTATACTTTCATTCTGTGCTACTTCTGGATTTGTAGTCCTTGCCAGGTACTCTGTTAAATATAACTTTCTTAAGATTACACTCTAAAAGATACTTAACTTAACTTAAGGTTATCTTTGGTTGTCCTCAGTGTCCCATAAAAGCTGAAGTTTTTATAACCTAAACTTTTGACTTTGAGGAGATTTTAGAATAGATTTGTGAGAGCCGGGCGTGGTGGCGCACGCCTTTAATCCCAGCACTTGGGAGGCAGAGGTAGGAGGATCGCCATGAGTTCGAGGCCACTGAGACTACATAGTGAATTCCAGGTCAGCCTGGACTAGAGCGAGACCCTACCTCGGAAAAAAAAAAAATAGATCTGTGAGAATTTATTTTATGATTGCCTAGTAAGTCGGCTTGTGACTCCATCTGCTGTGTTTGTTAGATAACAAGATAAATGTTTAAATTAGTGATGCCCAGAGATTAGTGAGGGGCCAGAGAACTGGGCACATGTAGAATTTGGTCTTTTATATAAAGAGCTCCTAAGATGTTCATACACACTGATTCATACTCAGCAATTTTCTCCAAAAAAATTTACTTCTAAGGAATTTATATAAGAATTTATGCAAGCAGTATAAATGTACAACAGTAATTGGTACATAGTATGATTAATATGATAAAATACTACACAGATGTTTAAGTCATATTTGTATTTATTTACTTATTTATTTGTACTGAGAGAGAGAGAGAGAGAATGGGTGCACCAGGGTCTCTAGCCACTGCAAACAGACTCCAGATGTATGTGTCACTTTATGCATCAGGCTTTACATGGGTATTGGGGCTTGGGTATGGCTCAGTGGCAGAGCACTTCCTTAGCATGTGTGAGGCCCCAGGTTCAATCCCAGCATCCAACAGCAACACAAAAGCTAACACATAGTTTGTTTCTTCACTTATGTTTTCTGTATTTCCATGGTGTTTTGTCCAAGTGCTCTGTACTCCTATTAACACGCAAACTCGAGTGGCACTGCAGTTGCCTTCAACGTGAATTTCAGCGTTTTCCTCTTGGTCCAGGTCAGGCGGCCATCCGGGGGCTTGTCGCTGAAGGGCATCGTCTGGCTAATGTCATGATGGGGCCTTATCGCCAAGATCTTCTTGCCAAGTGTGACCGTGTGGACCAGCTGACAGCTCAGCTGGCTGACCTGGCTGCCCGAGGGGAAGGGGAGAGTCCTCAGGCGAGAGCACTTGCATCCCAGCTTCAAGACTCCTTGAAGGTACTGCTCAGGACATGGATCAGTATACTTTTCATGCTTATCTTTATTGAAAAATGATGCATGGGCTTATATGAAATGAAAACAATATGGATCAGGTATATAAGGAAACCAGAACTTAAAAGCTCATAAGTGATCGCAACTGAAGTTTTTTGTTTTTTTCCAAATTTCATTTAGTCAAGAGGTCTTTCATGAATTTTGCTCTATGCATGTATCACCTTATTATTATTTAGTCAGTTTCATATATATATATTTTCCTTGAGACAGGGTCTCACTCTATAGTCCAGGCTGGCCTGGAAGTCTCATTGGTATCAAATTCTTGGCAGTCCTCCTGCCTCAGCTTCCTGAGTGCTGGGATTATAGGTGTACGGCACCACACCCAATTTCTTATTTCCCATTCTTGATATTTTTTCCTTTGAAAATAATAAATGGTTCAGAAACTTATCACTTTTTCTAGCAAACTTAATCTGAGCCTCATCAGCCTGGGGGACTCTGTTTATTCTTAGGGTCTTCTTTGGGCTCAACTTCACGCTTCTCACTGTTACTTGGTAGATTATCAACAAAGGAAGTGAAGTTCCTTGATTGAGAGAGGGCTCCAGGGACCTGGATCATGTTTATGCCTGTAGGAGACAATAATGTCTTAGAGGGAGAAGTTCACAATTTAGACATATGCCAGCTCTGTGCTTCATACACACCTGATATTTAATAAATATTTATTGAATGAAACTAAATGGATGAGTGTATTAGTGAAGTTAAGACCTTAGCAGATATATTTTTGGGACATTGCTGGAAAATTTCACTTGTAAATCATATTTTTAAGGATCTGAAAGCCCAGATGCAAGAAGCCATGACTCAAGAGGTGTCAGATGTTTTCAGCGATACCACAACTCCTATCAAGCTATTGGCAGTGGCGGCCACTGCACCTCCTGATGCACC
The DNA here is from genome assembly GCA_004024765.1 of Zapus hudsonius. Lineage (NCBI taxonomy): Eukaryota > Metazoa > Chordata > Mammalia > Rodentia > Dipodidae > Zapus > Zapus hudsonius. Next base: position 17,720 of record PVHP010022067.1, read on the forward strand.
CAATAGGGAAGAGGTAGGTGTTTGAGGTCCCCCATTTCTTTTCCTAGCTAGACACACAGACACACACTCTCTTCTGTAAGGATAAAATATGGTCATAGTGTATATCTGCTGCAGGGAGTGGTTGGGAAGTTATAGATGAAAAGTGGATGAGTCTGGCCACATAGATCAGTTATGGATGTCTTTAACTACAAGCATTAGAAGATCTGGCCATTCCATTAAACCAAGAAATGAACACAGAAGCAAATTGCAGTGGCATTGTTTCACAAAATGCCTATGAGAAACTGGCATAACTGATTTTCTTGGTCATTTTCTGATAGTGTGGATGACCCTAGGCATGCTGTTCAAGACAAGAAGAAATGAGGGATGAAAGGTCTTCCAGCCACAACTGTTTTTAAACTCAGTACAGAAGTCAGAACAATTCCTTTGAAATTATTTGATGTCAATTTTTCTAATGGAACCCTTCCCGTGTCTCCTCCCTGTCATAGAGCAAAGTCAGAGTCCTTACAGTGAACAGTCAGTGGGAGCAGAGTTGGGAAGTGATGGGCATATTTGACCGTTGTAAATTGTAGCTTTAGCCCCTCACTGACGCTGGTCCCCTGTTCGTGTTTCAATCTCAAGCCCTTGGCATGTGTTCTTCCCATAGGCTACATTTTCAGTCACTTTCTTTTCCTCCTGAAATGTGTGGCCATATGAAAAACAGCCCCTAGTATTTCTTAATCTCTGAATCCTACTTTTATTTTAGTGTTTATTAATATTTGATACGTCTGTATGTATGTATGGATGGATGGGTGCATTTCTTTTTTGAGGCAGGCTGACCTGGATCTCACTCTGTAGCCCAGGCTGGCCTGGAATTCACCATGATCCTCCCACCTCAGCCTCCCAGGGATTAAATGTGTAAACCACCACACCCAGCATTTGTGTTATTCTTATTTGTTAATGACTCTGCTTTCTTTTGGGTTAGTAGCTGATTTACTTCATGGTTCCCTTATGCCAGGATGATTGCTACTTTTTTGTTCCAGTTTTATTTCTGAGTTTCAGACTCCTAGATCCACCTGTCTGCTGGCTCTTTCCACTTAGAAGCCTCATAGGTTCCTCAACATATGTTGAGCCTCTTTTGTTCACTCTTTGAAATGTGTGTGCTTCCATTGACCTTTCCCCTGTGATCTGGCTCTTTGTTGTTGTGTGCATATGTATATGTGGTGTGTGCACCCTTGTGTATGTATTAGTGTAGGCTCTTAGAGAACCACTTTTGGTGTCATCCTCAGGTATGCTGTTCACCTTTTTTTGAGATGAGCTCATTGGCCTGGAGCTCACAAATTATTCTAGACCAGGGATCTTCCTGTTTTTACCTCCCAGCACACGTGTGCACATGGATATTGGGATTTAGCTCAGGTCCTCATGCTTGTAAGAGAAGCACCTTAATGACTGGTCTATCTCCCCAGCCCCTTATAATATCAATTTGACACAGATCTCTGTCTCTCAATTCATGCTCCAGCAGTTGGGCATCAGATATCATTTTTCCCATGGAGTCCAGGGGCAGAGTCTTTACAAAATTGATGGTAATGGGATATGTGAGGAGAGACTGAAGCTTAGGTTAGAACTCCTTGAGAATATTCTGGGCCTATAATGTACCCAGCTACTCACAGTCGAGCCTGGTGTGAGTTTCTCTGTATTTATTGGTCTCTTCCTCCTTTCTGCATATGTGTGTAGTATGTATGATGTAATATGTGTTCCATGAAGAAGCCAGAGAAGAATGTCTGATGTTCTCTTCACCATTCCACATTTTTCCTTGAGACGGCGTCTCTCACTGAACCCAGTGCTGGGGTTTTTTTTTTTTGGTCACACTGGCTAACCAGTGAGCCCCAGTGATCCTTGGGTCTCTGCTCCCCAGAGCACTGGGGTTACAGGCATGTATGGCTATGCCTAGCTATTTATATGTTGCTGGGGATCAAACACGGGACAAATTAGCCTCTCTCTGACCCTTATGCTAGCACAACAAGTGCTCTTACCTACTGGGCCATCTCCTCAATCGTATCCGTCTTCTTTAAGCTAAAAGAGAACAAGGGAATAAGGATTATTTGCTCTTCAAATTCTGTGACTTGTTGCAGAGTTTATAATGCTGTTAGTATTTTGTTTGCACTTGGTAAGTAAGTTTGCAATAAGATTCAGCCATGTGTCTCGGTGTGTGTGCATGATGCTTATGGCTAAACCTCTGAGGAGATACATAAAGGGCAAGACTTGGCATTTGAGTATTGTTTTAGCAATAGGATTTGATGTCATCTCTAAAATCTTTGTTTGAGCAGTTGCTGCATCTACTTAAGGAGACTTTCTTAAGACTGCCTGGCTCATTTTATTGAAATAAATGTTTTTGATATCTTTGTTTTTTCCTCAAGGTGTTTGACGAGAGGGCAGCAAACTTTGAAAACCATTCCGGAAGGCTTGGAGCCACAGCAGAGAAGGCGGCTGCTGTTGGCACAGCGAATAAATCAACAGTGGAAGGCATCCAGGCTTCAGTGAAGACAGCTCGAGAACTCACGCCCCAGGTTAAGTTTGGCTCTTTCTTCATTTCAATATTCATATTGTATTCAGTGAATAAAACTGATTACAGAATACTTTGTATACGTTTTTAATACTTACATACTCATAGTATCAAACTTGGTGATTTCTAGGATTAGGATTTTATAGAACGTTTATCTTTGTACATTTTGTATTGTTGGAATTATTATTTTTTAAAAATATTTTATTTATTGGTGAGAGAGAGGAAGAGGCAGAGAGAGAGAATGGGTGCACCAGGGCCTCCAGCCACTGCAAATGAACTCGAGACACATACGCCACCTTGTGCATCTGGCTTTATGTGGGTACTGGGAAATCGAATTCAGGTCCTTACCTTAGCTGCTAAGCTATCTTTCTAGCCTGGAATTATTTTAAAATGGTCAATATTGGTTTTGAAAGTAGAAAAATGTAAAGAATCCCTGGTCCCTAACACACATACGTAATTAGGAAAATATTTGGATAATCTTAAATTGGTTTGTAATTTTAGAGTTTATATCCTCAGCATCTTTTTGAGAGGCTTAAAAAAACAGCTGTTTCCATAGCTTGTTTTCTTTGTAATACCTACTTTTATAACTAAGGTATACAATTATATAACCAATGTATAGCCAGTAAGTTTGGGTGCAAAAGAAGACTGGGAATAATATAAACTAATTGGAAAGGAATTAAAGTTCTAATAAGTGATAGCCTCTCTCTCTCTGTACTTGGTCAGCTTCTGTATATGTTGCCTGCTAACAAATTAAGGTTTCTCATAAAATATGAATGTGGCTAATTAAAAAACAGGAATTTCATGAAGCAAAACAGAATTCCAGTATAAAACTGAAAACACACAAGTCAGGGCTGAGGAACTTGCCTTGCAATCATGAGCACCTTAGTTCAACCCCCTCAAAAAAAAAGCCATGATTGGTGGTGCACACCTGAAGTCCCCATGCTGGGAGGTAGAGACAGGTGGATGCCTAGTGCTTCCTGGCCAGCCAGCCCACCCTAAATAGATAGGTTTCAGGCCAGTGAAAGTCTGTGTCTCAAGAAAAGGTGGAGGGTGCTTAAGCAGTGAGGTTGCCTTCTGGCCTCTACTTGTAAGTGTACCCACACACATCTGCCTACCCTTACATTCCACCCACACACATGAATGTGCATGTACACACAACAGC
>PVHP010022068.1:0-27500 GCA_004024765.1 Zapus hudsonius
AAAAAAAAGCCCCAAGAGGTGGGCTTCTCAAACCCCCTCTTTACTCCCTGGGCAAGAGTTCTGCCTCACTTCCTTCTCTTATATACTGGGTTTAAGTTCCACTTCTCTTGAAGACTTCCCTTCTAAACCTCTAAGCTTCAATAAAATCTCTCTGAACCTTACCCTCTGGTCTGTGGATTTCATTCACTGACAAGAATCCAGGAGCACCTCAAATTATTGGCCATTGGCATATATTGGTGCATTGGCTAGGAACCCCCAAATTCCTGTGTAATTTGTCCTCTACCGCCTCATCTCATACCTGCAGAGCTGAGGTAGTTCCTTGGTTGTCTTCTCTCTGGCCAGCTTTGACTCTCTGGTGTTGAATGTTTCACCAATTTATTTTTATTTCATTTCATTTAAATTTTTTTTATTTCATTGTAAGTGTGTGTTGTGTGCACACATGTGCGCAGAAACAAAGCACTTGTCTCCGTTTATGTGAGTGGCTGAGGAGCTGAACTGGGGCCAGAGGGCTTTGCAGCTGAGCCATATTCTCAGGCCAAGATCATTTTATTTTATATCAGGGAAGAAAGAGAATTCCTGGGCTGGAGAGATGGCTCAGCGGTTAAGGCACTTGCCTCCAGTGCCTAAGGCCCTGGGTTCAATTCCCCAGGACACACATAAGCCAGACACACAAGGTGCTGGCCCTGGTGCATTCTCTCTCTCTCTCTCTCTCTCTCTCTCTCTCTCTCTCTCTCTCTCTCTCTCTCTCTCTCTCTATCTCCCTCTGCTTGAAAGTGAATAAATAAAATATTTTAAAAAAAGAAAGAGAATCCCTGCATTGTTCAGGATAAGCACCCCAGTCTTCACTAACTTTCTTGTTTCCTTGATTTTTTTTGACTCTCTCTTCCTACTCAGCCAGCTTTCCCTGGCGTGTTGGCCTTCCTGTCTCTTCCTCAATCATGTCAGACATAACAGAACCTGGATGTGTTCATGACTGCCATTTCCCTGGCCTGGAGTGTCTGCTCAGACACATGTGTACAGTCCTGTACTCTGCTTGAGCTGTTTTCACTCACAACACTTTGACAGCACAAAAGGTGGGTGTTTTCTTCATAGCAACCAATTCTCTAAACCTTCCACCTGCACGGCACCCAGGCCTGACATGCACCCCATAGACTTAGTGAGCATCAGCCTCCACAGGCCTCAGGGCTCAGAGGACTTCCAAGAGTGTCCCTTCCATCAGACACCAGTGGTGAATCTCAGGTCCCTATGTTACCCACACTTCCGTGCACCTTGGACACACATTAGGAGTTCTCGACTCCCTTGGGAGGCTCAATAGTTTGCTGGAACAACATAGGCACTTGACTTCCAGTCTCTGTGAGAAAGGCTGCAACTCAGCCAAATGGAGAAATGCACAGACGTGGTGTGGGGAGGGACCTGGAGACCTTCTGTGAGCAGCCCTCACCCAGCATTACCTCAGATCTGCTTGAAAGGAAGGGGCTGTAACAGAAGGACCTCATCTCCTTCCTGTCTCTCAGGAAACGCCAAGGGTTTAGGATCTCAGGTGCAAATGGAGACTACTGAGAGGGCTGAGACTCAGAGCTGCTGGTGGCTTTCATCCGAGGTACTTCCCACAAGAGTCCGAATCTCAGAGCCTAAAGTTGGACAAACTTAGATAGATAGCGTTCTCTTTTATCACACACGTTTATTCATATCAGGGCAAGTTTAGAGGAGTTGGGAGTAGGATTGGGAAGACAGCTCTCCACCACGTGGCTCCAGAGATTCACAAGAGAATTGTCAAGGTACACAGAATCACCAAAAGTGGAGAAATAACACACATATAAAAGAGGAAAAATATTTTCCCTCCTCCCCCCCCATCCCATCAGTGGGAAGATATGGGGGAGCAAAAAGGGGGTCAAACTCACCACCTAGACCCAGTCAGGATTGGGGGAAAAAGGCACCTTCCAAGCTTGAACTTGGATTTTTAAAGTTTTTTTCCTTGGAGGAGGGGCCAGGGAGGAGGTCACTGTCAGAGGCCACACCCTGTCTACCTATGGGGGAGGGTCTCCCTCTTCACCTCTCTCACTACATATTCTATGTCTTCTGGTCGAGAGGCTCCCTTGAGCATTCTGTGGACCAGGCAGACCTCCGTGGTGCTCCCTCTGGGGCTCTTCCTTGCAGCAGCTCTGATGAGATGGTTCAGGCACTCAGGGTTCTAGGTCCCTCCTCCCTCCTAGGCTGTCAACTCCATAATACCTGAGCTTGCCCCTCCCCCTTGTTCACTGCTCTCTCTAACATGGCACCTGGCACAGACATGGACCATTCCACAGTGAGCTGAATGAAAGAACCAAATTAGCAAATATTGCCTAACATCTAGAGTCAAAACGAAGAAACACCACCTCGAGAGGGGAAGGGTCCAGTGCTTACATTTGACTGCTCTGAAATCAATCCTGGGCTCCCTGAAGGATTTAATTCCTTACCAAAATATCACAAGTGGAATCACATCCTGTTTCATATCAGAGAGTAGTGGTTACAAGGCAAGGACGCAGATAAAAGTTGCTAGTGTTCAAATCTCTCTTCTCTTTCTCACTCACTCTATCAGTGAGCAAGTATCCTAACTTCCCTGTGTCTCAGATTCCGCTTCTGCAATGTGGTGGGAATGTTAGGATGTTCTTAAAGATGAAGGAAGAGACGTTCCATTTAAGGTACTTCACAAGGGCCAGCCCCATAGTCCACATTTAAATATTTGCCCACATTATTACATGAAGGGTGTGTTGCACAGATGGTATTGTTATTGACCCCCTAAAAAGCTATTTTAGGGAGATTATGTCCAGCCAGGCCTCTATGTCTATGGGCACTGCAGGTGTGGATTCAACCCACCAAGAATAGAGAATATTTGGAAGTAAAAAAAGTGACTGAGCTGAACATGTAGAGCTTTTAGTTTTGTTATTATTTCCCAAGTGGAGACATATGACACCTATTTGCATAGCATGTGTATTACAGTAGGCATTACAGGCAAACAGAAACACGATTTCACAGCCCATGGGAGGAAAAGCATGGGTTAGATGCTAAGACTATTTCACATAAGGAATTGAGCATGCACAAATCTTGGAGTCTGCGAAAGTCCAGGAACCAATTGCCAGAGATATGGGGGACTGTTGTATTCACATCTACGTGTCCCTCTGTGCAATCTCTCACACCTCATAGAAACCCTGATGCAGGACCCAACTCCTGCATAACCCACTCCACCAAATGTTAATGAGCAATACAGATTTAACACAATATTTTATAAGCATCTTAGAAGAGAACGATTATTGAATATATCACAGCTACTCATTACATATTTCTCTTTTCCAATCAAGTTGCTCTCTGGCCACATGTTCCGCAGGGAGGTTATTTTTCTTCCCTGCATTCTTACCCACAGAGATCCCTGCTGCTTCCCTGCATGTCCCTTCATCTGGACTCGTGTCACCTTCACCCACACGCCTAGATCTGCTAGCTGGAGCTCCTTCAGGAATCTGCCTCCCCAGGGCCTGTATTACACGTGTGTGCTATTACCACACTCAGGTACTGGACACCCATGGATACTGGACATTGAACACGGTCCTGCTGAATGTGAGGGAAGCCCATACTGACTGGCCTACCTGCTAGGTCTTGATTCTTACTCCTTTACCCTCCTTGCCCAGCAGAGGGTCTGCCGCCTGATCCACACCCTGTGAGCTCTTAAGGGAATAACCATGAAGAGCTTCTGCACAGCAGAGGAAGTAACAGAATTAAGAAACAACCTCTAAGATGGGAGAAAATATTTGCAAACTCTTCATGGGATGGTGGATTCATATTCAGAATTTAAGGAACACAAAATGTTTCACAGGGAAAAAAAAAGTCCAGTTTCAAAGCAAGCTAAAGAAGGGAATAAAAAATAGACTAACAAACTAGGTAGACTAAGATGCCTGTCAATAGTCAAGTGTGTGGGGCTGGAGAGATGGCTTAGCAGTTAAGGCACTTGCCTCCAGTGCCTAAGGTCCCGGGTTCAATTCCCCAGGACCCACATATGCCAGACCCACAAGGTGGTGGCCCTGGTGTTCTCTCTCTCTCTCTCTCTCTCTCTCTCTCTCTCTCTCTCTCTCTCTGTATCTCTCTGCTTGAAAATAAGTATTGTTAAAAAAATAGTCAAGTGTGTAAAAGGTGCTCCGGCTCTCACTGCCTGTAAGTTTTAACGTCTTCAAATGTAAATCCAAAACACACCTCACCAGGAAAGAATGACCATTATCAAAAGGAGAAAAGATGGTCAAGTGCTGGCAAAGATGCAGAGCAAGGAAACGTTCCACGCTGCTGGTGAGAATGTAAATTAGGACAGCCATTTTGGAAAGCACTATGGAGATTCCTCAAAAAAAAAAAAACCTAAAATCCTAAAATTAGAACTGCCATATGATCCAGCAATTCCCCTCTTGGGGAGACATCCAGAGGAAATGAAGTCACTATTCCAAAAAGACACTTGTAAGCCCATGTTTATTACAGCACTATTCACAGTAGCTAAAATATGGAGTCAACTCAGATGCCCATGGGTGGATGACTAGATAAAGAAAATGTGGCATATATACATAATGGAATATTCTTCAGTCATAAAAAAGCATGCAACCCTGTTATTTGCAACAATATGAATGGAGCTAGAGGTCATTATGTTAAGCGAAATAAACCAGTCACAGATGGACAACCCCTCTGTTCTCATTCATTTGTGGAAACTAGGTAATAGGTCTTGTAGAAAAATGAAATGGAAAGGTGGTTGGTCCCTAGATACTGGGCAGGGAGAGGACTCCAGAGGGAGACAGGAAGAAGGTCAGGAAGGGCACCAGGGCATAAACAAAGGGATTAGTTCTGGTTCTTTTTTTTTTCTTAGCATAAACAGTAACTACAGATCAAAGTGATCTCTACTACACTTCAAACTGTCTAGAAGACTTGGAAGTTCCTGACATACAGAAGGGATATAATGGACGAACCAACTTGATGGTTACACACGTGTCAAATTACTCTAGGGTATCCCATAAAGATGTACAAAATATCTGTTTTGATTTTTAAAAAAGAGAATGAAAAAATGAAGGACTTTATGTATGACATAACTTCTTCTGTGGAGAGACAACCCAGCACTTGAAGGCAGAGGTAGGAGGTTTGCATGCGTTCCAGGCCACCCTGAGAGTACATAGTGAATTCCAGGTCAGCCTGGGTTAGAGCAAGATCCTATCTTGGAAACAAACAAACACATACAAATAAGACCTTAGGTTCTCCTGTCCTCCTCTGTCCCATCCAACACAACACCATGAGAACCTTTCCCGAGACGCCCAGAACAGTATGACCTCTGTGTCTGTGAAGGTCACGATTGTGCCGTGAGCTGGCCTTGGCCTTGGCCCATGCACAGAACAAGAATTTTTCTAGACCACTGCTTCCTTCAGTTCATTCCCTCCTGAAACACTCAAGCATGTAGGAAGCTAAGCAATATCCTCAGGAGCTTTGCTTCTTCATGAGTGGTCATGTTTTTAAAATTTATTGACAGCTTCTATAATTCTAGACAATAAACCATGATAATTCCCTCCTCCCCCCTCTCAAGACCATCCTCCATCACCTCCCCTCCCCTCCCCTTCTCTATTAGTTTTGATGTCTTCATCTTTTCCTCCTATTGTGTAGGAAGTGTCAGGCACTGTGAGGTCATGAATATAAAGACCATTTTGAGTCTGGAAGTTTGCATTGTAAGCAGTCCTACCCTTCCTTTGGCTCCTGAAATCTTTCTGCCACCTCTTCTGCAATGGACCCTGAGCCTTGGAAGGTATGATGGAGATGTCCCAGTAATGAACACTCCGCTGTCACTTCCCAGCACTATGGTGTCTTTTGAGTCATCCTGGTAGTCACCACCATCTGGAAAGAGGACTTTCTCTAGCCAAAAGTGACAGTAGTATCAATATATGAAAATAAACATTAGGGCTGGAGAGATGGCTTAGTGGTTAAGGCATTTGCCTGCAAAGCAAAAGGACCGGAGTTCAATTCCCTAGTACTCATGTAAAACCAGATGCACAAGGTTTATATGGCTGGAGGCCCTGGATTGCCCTCTCTCTCTCTCTCTCTCTCTCTCTCTCTCTCTCTCTCTCTCTCTGTGTGTGTGTGTGTGTCTGTCTCTCTCTCTCTGCCTCTTTCTTTCCCTTTCTCTCTCCTTCTGTCTCAAATAAATAAATAAATAAATAAATTTTAAAATACACATCAGAAAAAAAATGCTTATTAGGCACTTTGGTGGGCATAATATATGTGTTTAGCCAGACAACTGCAGGCCATTTTTGAGAAAACCATCCTAATGAACAACAATCAGGACCCTGCCACCTCTGTGTTCAGGCAGCTTCAAGCTCTGGAGGTTCAGAGGCTGAGAAACAAAGTCTAAGAAGAAGACCCTGCTGATGAGTGAAATACACAGACTAGAGACCGGGAAACGCAGCATCTAGTTCCAGAACTGATCAGAAGGTCTTTTTAATCCAGGAAACTTTTGGTTTACTAATCTGCAGTCGATATGACAATCCCTCAATTGACCTGTGACAGGATTAAGATGATTAATTTATGTTGTAGATTTAAAAAGGCTTTGTAAAGGGGAAGTTCCATTCAAACAAAACGTTGCCATCATGAAATATTATGCTCCATTTGATTAGTGATAACCCCCAAATCAAACTTATAGTGGATGTTTAAATGCCATCCACTCTAAGTTTAATAATGAAACTCTTTTAATGGAAAGGGTAGAATTAATTCATTCTGAGCTACAAATAGCTTTCTTAGAAAATAAACAAGTGTTGGCATTTGTACCAGGTTAATACAATACAGGGGAGTGAAAGAAGGGCTGATTGGAGAAAGGTAAGATTCTCAAGAGAGTAGACAGTAAGGGAGTTGGAGAATTGTGGGCACATGCAACAGGAGGGGCCCTTATTTCACTGTTTCATATGTGCTGAGAAAATTACTTCATGATCTCCCAGGATCCTCACACCTATCAGGACAGTTACCATCTCATTTTATGGTAGAGTGACCTCAGAAATTGAGGAGGGACATAGAGGAAGTAAACTTCTGCATCTTACTACACAAAACTTCTACACCTGGGGAAACACCTGGCACCTGCAATCAAGTTTCTATTAGGAGTTAGTAACTTGTAAAAGCTATAAGACCTGCAAAATTCAGAACATGACCAACATCTACAAAATAGAATAATTAATAACCAGTGAATAAATGTAAATAAATAAATATAAATGTTAACACTCTGCTATAGGTCCTAAATTTTCCTCACAGGAAGGTGATCTAATTGACTATTTGTGACAGGTACTTGATGTCAGTTGTGTTGTGATTGGCTGTTTGGCAGACACTTGATGTCAGTTGTTGTGATTGGCTGTTTATGGCAACAGTGGTGCCCTTGATGTCAATTGCTTCACCTCATTGTCAAGATGTCCATGATGAATTTCCTGCCTGAATCAGATGGTTGTATTTTAAAAGCCAGCTTTACTCCTGCACAACTTTCATGATATAAATGACTATTTCAAGTGTCCTTGGAAATTTCTTTTTTTTTTTTGGCAAATTCATACAATGGAAACCACCTTCACCTGTAGCTACAGAGCACATTCATCACCCCCAGGGCTCTTTAATGATGACACTTAGAGCCTCAGGCAGCCAATGACATGATGCCTGTCATTACTGATGAGTATTCTCATTTTCAGAGGTTCACACAAGTGTCTGTGAACACTGTAGGTAGCGTGTGTACCCTGACTTCTTGCACCGGCCATACTTTTGTCTGTATCATTTCTATTACTGTGTCTTCCTATTCCCTTTCCTGTCCTTTCACAATATTTAAAATCTGTTACCAGAATCTCCAATAAATTATACATCTCAGATATTCTTTCAACTCTATCATCACTATTTGATGCATTGTGTGATTTATTTTACTCGTCAAATGTTTATGGGTTTCTTTAAACCTACCAGTACATTTATGTGATCCACTTCAAAGCCTTTGTTACTAATTGCATCATGGCTGTTGTTTCTGGGTCTGTAACTAATTACTGTTTCTTACAATTATAGGTCACATTTTCCTGCTTGCTCATATGTCTTACATATATTTTTGGATGCTGGCCACTATAAATTTTTTTTATTTATTATTGACTTCCTAGATTCTGCTGTGCTTCTGTAATTAGAGCTAACATGTGCTTGGGCAGTTACTTGTAGGTCAATGTATATTAGTCAGGGTTCTCTAGAGGAACAGAACCAACAGAATGAATTGTACTAAAAAAGGGGGGGGATTTATTGGATTAGCATTTGGCAGTCCCACAATAGCAGTCTGCAAGCCTGAGAGTCAAGGAACCAATAGCTGCTTAATCCACGTGGCTGGATGCCTCAGCAGTCCCAATCCAGCACTGAAGGCCTAAAGGCTTCCTGGGAGCCACTGGTCTTCAGTCCAGCCTGGAAGGCTGAGGAAGCCCCATTCCAATGCCAACTAAGAGACGCACAACAAGCACCAGCAGAGAGGGAGGCAGGAGGAGGGAGATTTCTTTCCCCTTTTATAGCCTTATGGTCTTGCAACCCTATCCCAGACTTGTTCACTTCCTGAGTCTCTAGAATTTCCTTCCTACACTGCCCTCCCAGGAAGGCATGCTTGTTTCTAGCTCCCCTGAGCTTCTTTATATCCTAGCCACTACTGAGAAGGCTGCCTTCCCGTGAACAACATCAGAGACCCACCCAAGATTACTAAACACGTCAAGTTGACAACAAAATTTAACCATCACAGTCAGTCTACTCATTTCAGAACTTGCATGTAAGCTTTCTTAAGACACATTTAGAATGGTTCTAAATTTTTAATTTAGTAAATTCCCTGAGACTTGACTCTTTTTGAATTCCCAATGATTTCCAGGTTCTTTAGTGTCATCTTTTTTACTCTTCTGCTTAGAATTTTAACTCCTGGGCTACAGAAATTGCTTAGTGGTTAAGGTGCTTTCCTGCAAAGCCTAACAACCCAGGTTCGAATCCTCAGTGCCCATGTAAAGCCAGATGCACTGGTACATATATCTGCAGTTTGATTGCGGCAGCTGGAGGCTCTAGCATACCCATTCTCTCCCCCTCTCTGTATCTCATCTATCTCTCTCTGTTTGCAAATGAATAAATAAAAATATTTTTAAAAGAATTCAAACTCCCAAGTGAGCTGGATGGAGCTTCAAACAACACAAGAATACATGGTTTTGCCCTCGGTAGTCATAGGTCCATATTAAGCGATGGCCTTAAGGGACCCATATGAACATTTTGGGGTTTGTTCTCAGTGAGCTTCTTCTCTGTAAACAGGTCCCATGACTTCAAAATGCCTCCATTTTATGAAGTCTGGTCCTCATCCCCTGAGCTAGCCACACTGCTCATTTCTTGCTCATTCTACTGTAATCCACAAAGTGCCAGGGAGGCAGGAGAAGAGCACGTGCATTTTTCTGTTTCTGGTTTCTTAGGAATCACATTCTTGTACTTTTTCTATTCAGTGTCTAACATCAGCTATTTTGTGTAATTCACCCAGGTTTTTAGTTGTTTATAGTACAAGGGAAAGCTGGTGCCAGTCACGCTAACATAGTTGGAGAAGTTCCAGAGCTTTTAAAATAAATAAAAGACATATTCTCAAATTCAAGGTGATCTATTTGGAACCCTCGTTCTTTCACTAGTTGTTTGTGGTTGTTTGAGTCAGATGTTTGCTATAAGAGCATGTGTTGTGAATGCGTTATCCCCAGCTGATGACAATTTGGGAGGTGAAGCCTTGCTGGAGGAGGTGTGTTCCTGGGGGTGAACCTTGAACTTTATGAACCGCCTAGTTTTGTATGGTTAGTTTGGTTTGCTCTCCTGATGCAGTTTTCCACCTGTGGTGGCAAAAGTCATTTCCTGCCGGGCGTGGTGGTGCACGCCTTTAATCCCAGCACTTGGGAGGCAGAGGTAGGAGGATCGCCTTGAGTTCAAGGCCACCCTGAGACTACAGAGTGAATTCCAGGTCAGCCTGGACTAGAGCAAGACCCTACCTCGAAAAACAAAACAAAACAAAACAAAAAAAAGTCATGTCCAGCCTCTGCTCATGCCATGCTTTCCTGCCATCATGAAGCCTCCCCTCGAGAGCGTTAAGTCAAAAATAAATCCTTTCCTCAGTTGCTCTGTTCCAACAATAAGGTAACTGTGACACTGTCATTTCATAAAAACCAGGAATGTATCCTTGTCTCAACTTGCTCATCTGCAGAACTGAGGCTATGGACCTGATCACACAGGGTAGTTATAAAACTTTCTCATCTAAACCTGCTTCTCCCATGCTTTGCTTATCTGTCTCCACACCTTTTCTTTCTCCTTTATTTCCTCACTTCCTTCTTTTCAGAAATAAATTCCAGGAGATGGAGAATGAATAATAAAGGCCAAGAAAGCCCCTGCCTAACTTGAGTTTACCTTCTTCTGACAGTAAATATAGGAACAAATAAATAAAAATGATGTTCCAGATCATGAACACTTCTACAAGGAAATGGGAACACGGATATAATCAGAAATGGAGAGGACCACATTTAGACAAGGCCATTAAGAAAGCCATCCTTGCGGAGGTTGCAATTGAGTTAAGACCTGAACACAAAGAAAACAAGAAAATTAAGAGAGCAGAAAGTCATTCTAGCAAAGGTCTCAGCAAATGCACAACCTTGAAGGAAGAGGAAGTATATAATTTCAGGACTGAAATGCCAGTGTGACTGGAGTAGGTGAGAGGGCATCATGGGATGAGATAAACCTGGAGAGACTCACCGATCATTCCACTTGAGCCTCAGAAACTACAGGTAGAGGTTAAATGAAATAGAAAAGTTACTGCACATATATTTCTATGTTTTACAAGTAATTTTTTGTAAGCAGAAGAATTATATATATATATATATATATATATATATATATATATATATATATATATATATATATATTCCATGTTCAGTTTTATTTTTTAATCATTCCATCACCTTCATGAAGATTACTAACAGTGCTATAATTTTAAAATCCCACTGGCAAAAATAAATAAATAAATTGATTTTCACCAAAATATGTATTGATAAAATTCCGTTTTCTATGTTGTTGCAATGGGTACTTCCCTGACTTCCTACTTCTGAAAATTATCTCAGGGAAGGTTAGGCATGTACCATGCAGCTGTAGCTACTTCTTTGGCATTGCTGATCAGAAAAAGGAAATCTTTAGTGGGTTGAAGAGTGGAGCTAAATCTGAGAGCTTCCTACCCACCTGCCCCATCACACAAGACTCTCCAGTTTCTCTATGGACACTTAGCTATGTCATTATAGAGTCTACCCAAGATGTTTTCCGTGTTTCTTACCTGACAGTCTAATCTTCCATTTTGCTGACCAATGACTGATGCTTAAATAGGAGAATGATGCTTTAAGCTAAAAAAGAAATGGTCCTCCCTAATTAAATAGATATCAGAAGGTTATTGTCATAGTCAACCACACACCCACTGGGATGAATCTCCAACCCAGGCACAGTTTTGGGAGGAAAGTATTTATTGAAGTAACAGATCCAGGGGAAGTTTCATAATGGCGAAACAGGCTGGCCCCCTTTCACAGGTCCAAGCAGAGAGAGAAAAACCCATCACCAGCAACTCCAAAAGCAAGCAAGCACACTCAATATCACAAACAGCAGGAACTCCAGGCTTGAGCTCAGACTGCTCTTCACATATGTGTAGCTGGAATTCCAGAACCATCCAGAAACACCTTAGGGCTGGATTCTAGGATCTGGCCAAGGTGACACACCCTCCAGCCAGACAGCTGGAGAAAAACTTTAATAAACTCTTGAATCTCTTGGGGGACATCCATTCAAACTACCACAGTTATAGTAGGAAGCCATGGCCCCCTACTGAGCATCCTATACCAAGAAGCAAAACTTGGAGCCATCAGGATTTGAACATTGGGAGTTTCAATCTCTCAAAGGTAGCAGTATACATTATGCTAATCCATGGTCATTTATAGCCTTCATACATTTTAACATGTTGATCTGGTGTGTCATTTTTAAAACAAAACATAGGCATTTAAAATAAATGTGAAATTCTACCAAGAAGAAGGCAAAAGTGGAAGTGCAATAAAAGTACTTGAAGTGGATTTGCAGAGAATTTAATAAATATTTATCGATCTAGAACTGATTGCATGAGGAATATTGTGAATTCATCACTATGCTCAAAGCCTTTTTAACACATGACAGAGATTCTCGACTATGTATTCAAATAGATGTAGCATTTTGCTAAGGTCTGGTCTCTTTGATATCTTGAACCTCACATAAACCCTAAAAACATAGACTCATTCCCATTTGATCCATGGAGAAACTGAGACCCACAGAAATTAAGTAATTCACCTTAATCACACAATTTAAAAAATGTAGATAAGATTGAAACATAATTCCAAAGGCTTTCTTTCCCTCTGGTGCTGGGGATCAAACCCAGGGCCTCATTCATGCTAGGCAAGCGATTTACAACGGAGTTACATCCCAGCCCTATCAGAAAGCTTTTCAATAGATGGCAAATACAGAGCAGTTATTAAGAACCTTGAGAAAGAATTAAGCAAAAGTACAAGGGGGTGGTTTGGTGCTGATTAAATTGGGAAAATATCGTAGTAAATATATAGATAATTTGATCCTTTGAAGAGAGTAAGACTGATGGGATCTTTACCCTACTAAGGAAGATTTATGATGCAAATGTCTTGAGGATGCAGTGTTTCTTCTGGTATCAAAACAGAATGTAGATGATAGGTTTATTTAACTTTCAATATATTTTTAATATTCTAGAAGTTTGAAAAACATTAGCTCACTAATTGCTCATGCACTGAAGCAACTATAATTAAATCTGTTTTACAGATGAGCTAACACTCTGCAATGTTAACTCACATCCCTAATGTTAAATGTTACCACTTGATGGTTATTAATCCAACCCTTCAACAAATCACATGGAAGCTAAGTATTTACCTTTTCCAGGTAAATTATTTTCTGTCAACTAGAATAGACCAACTCTAAAGGCAGAGAATGGATCTTAAAATCAGAGAATGAAATCAGATAGAGAGAGCTCCAATCTACCTATGGTACAGCCTCATCTTTTACAGATAAAGACCATGAAAAACACAGGCAGGAGGCTTGGCCAAAGACACACGGGCTTATGATAGCACACTGCTCTCTTTGACTCCTGGCCATTACGTACCACCAAGCTGTGATTCACCCCCCCTCCCCATATTATCCACAGTGTCTAGATCTGTGTGAGCACACTCAACCAGACAGAATTAAACGAGCTCCCTCCTCTAGAGGTTGTGACCATTGGTGCCAATTCCCAAGGCTGCACCAGCGTTTCATCTGCTTGATACTCTTGTCTCTCTCTTGTCCAACGTTAGTAAATTGCAATCTCATTATGTTTTAGAAAGAAGGCAATAAGTGAAAAACAAATGATATTATCTTAGATGTGTTCACATTTTCTTCCCAGAAGGCCATGCTTTGAAGCAACACACACATTGAACGCCTAATGTCCCACTGTTACTCAATACCGGCGGCAATGGCCTTCTTAATGACAATGGTAATTGGGTGTATGTAACTAGAAGTCATTACAATAAATAGATTGATTTTAGTTTGAAGGCCCAGTAGCACTATCTGCAATGAGGTTACTATGGGGGTGAGGGTGGGCAGAGGGAATTCAGGATGGCCGAAGAAAATCATTTAGCAAGAGCAGTTGAAAATGGCTACGGACTCGATAAGTCAGCCAGGGAACCATGTAGACATTGCAGCAGCCACTTCTGTGACTCAAGTTCCTTTATGACTCTTGTTCAAGGCTCATGTTCATCATTCATCAAGTAATTGTTTAAGTACTTAACATCAGGGGCTGCAAAGATGGCTCAGTGGGTAAGAGCACTTGTGCACAAGTCTGAGGAGCTGAGTTCAGTCTTCACTACCTACAGAAAAAGCCAACCTGGGCCACACATGCCTCAAACCCCAGTGCTGGGGGTGCGGGAGTGGGAAGAGAGGTGAGGAGAGACAGGAGAGTCTCTGGGGCTTAACTGTTCAGCCAGTTGAGAAAACAGCTCCAGGTTCAGTGAGAGACTCCGTCTCAAGGAAATAAGGTAGAAGAGTAATAGAGAAAGACATGTGACATTCTGTTCTGGCTTCAGCAAGTGAGTACACGGGGTGCATGCATCTGCACACACACACACACACACACACACACACACACACACACACACACACACTCTCTCTCTACTGTTCCAAAGTAGATACTATTAGTAATTACCATTAATGAGAGCTCACTGTGTGCCAAGTACTCATTGTGCACTGGGGTTTAAAGGCTTTGTCATGACTTATTTATTTATTTATTCGAGTATTCATACTACTTGGATTGAACTTAAACCCTCCAGCATGGTAGGCAAGCACTCTATCACTGGCTGATATCTTCACTGCTATTGTTACTATTCATTTGGAGATAGGGTCTGATTGAATTGCCAGGGCTGGCCTTGAACTCACTCTGTAGCCCAAGTGATCTTTGAACTTGTGATTCTCCTGGCTTAGCCCCTTGGATAACATACCTAAACCATGAGGCCCAATTAAAAGCCTTATTTTAAATGAATCCACAGCACAATTCTGCAAATGTTATTATCATCTCTATCTTATAAATATGAACATGGAAGTTTATCAAAATTTCTTTGCCCAAGATCAAAACATAGTTTGCCCGAAGTCACATGTCTAGTAAGAAATAATGAAATCTACAATAGTTTTGAGTTATCTCTATGTGCTTGACATGGTTCATTAAAATCATTACTATAACCCTAAGAGGTGACATTGTTGTTATGCCCATTTAACAGGTGAAGAAACTGAGCATGGAGAACCCAGGGCTCTAATCCCTGTCAGAGCAAGGATGACGCTTCTTCCCAGGTGGCCTGACTGAGAGATCTGGGCCCTTCAAACCCCTGAGAAATGGCTGGGGTATTGGGAATGTGGGGATAAAATACTATCACTGTCAGGAAGCCAGTCCTTCTTAGTACCTTCAAAAATACACAACTTACTTAAAGGTAAATCTAACAAAGCTGCAAATGCTATTAAGAGATGATAGCATTTGGAGAAGGCTCAGGTAATAGAAAAACTGTATTAGCAGGTTAGAAAACTCAATATTATTAACAACTCAATTATCCCCAAATTGATTCATAATTTCAATGTAATCCTAATCAAAATCCTAATAGAAATACTTTAACTTGACCAAAACAGTGCATGAAAAGTATAAGATTAGGGGCCCTATTAGAGTCTCTAATATTAAGAATTATCTTAAAGCTACAGCAGTCGTGATAGTGAGACATTGCCATTCAGATAGTCAAACACTTCAAAGGAATACAGAAGAGGATCCCCAAAGGAATACAGTTGAATGTCCAAAGGGATCTGCGCATGGGGCAAGTGACCCAAGGTGCAGTGACAGTTGAATGGAGATAATATTTCCAATGGTTCAATCAGATGCCCACATAGATGAAAAATAATAATAATGATCTCATATCATATTAATTGAATATTTCTAGACCCAAACTAAACATCTGAAACTGTAAAATTTCTAGAAAAAGAAGACAGTTTTTATGCTTTTCAGTTAGAAAAATAACAACTGATGTGGGACAGAATAGGCATGAATCATGAAAGAAGGCTCTGATAATACCAAAATCATCTTCAGTTCTACAAAAGAAACTATTAAGCATATGAAAAGACAAACTGCACGCTGAAAAAAATATTTACAAGCACATATCTGTTAAAGAACTCATGTTCAGAATACATAAGGACCTCTTAAAACTCAATAATAAGCTAGTACAATTTTCTAGTAGGAAAGGATTTAAATGCATGTTTTATCAATGAAGAAATCTGAATGGCAAATAAGTTCATGAAAAAATGTTCAGTCTTATTTATCATTACAAAAATAAAAATGTAACCATAATTAGATGCCATTAGGTACCTATTAGAATATTGCAAATAAAATAATTGATAGCGTCAATTCTATGTTGGTCGTGGACCTCCTGTGTCTACAGGTAGAAGACACACGTGACAGTCACTTTGGACGAGTTTAGCAGTTTCTTATGAGGATAAACACATTTACCTGAAGATAGAGCGAGCCTTCTCTTAGACATCTACAAAGACTCACAAGTGAATGGCGTTTGTATTCAGAGTTGCTTTATTCATAACAGCTTCCAACTAGAACCAGTACAAATAATGGAAATGTGAAAAAAGTTGGGGTGCACTCATCTAGTCAGCACCCTCAGCAACAAAAAAGAGTGGGTCACTGATGTCTGAAAACATAAATACAACACAAAAGCATCCTGATAAGTGACAGAACCCGGGCATGAGAGGCTGTGTGGGTCACTTAAATGACACTCAATCAAAAGCAAAGCCATGAGACAGAAATAAAGCCAGAGGTTGTCAGGGACTGGAGGAAGGGGGGAGAGAATTGGCCACAAAGCAACACGATAATCTGAATACTGGTTTTGATTCAGTTATATACTCCACCTATTTATAACAACAGATGAAACTTTAGATTTAAGGCGGGCAAACTGTTTTCTGTTTGACAATTATACTCAAGTCAACTTGACTTAACTAAGAAAAATCAACTGGATTTTTTTTTTCTAAAACAAATGACCAGGCTTCAACCCTTCACCCTTAGTTTCTGACTGCTCCAGGGAGTAATGGGAGGTCAGATTTGACATTTCCACCAAATTCTCGGGTGATGTGGAGGTTGCTGATGGGGGTCCTACTTGGAATGCCACTATCCTGATGACTAGGGGCCCTGTGCTCAGTGCCTGGAATTGGAATGGACCCTCTTATAAACACAACAGTCCCCAGTGTGGGGACTGGTGCCTTTCCCTTTCAGCCAATGGCTTGTACCACTCTGGGCATTCCCTGAGCTGCTCATGATGGCTTAGACCCATTTCCCTGGGAGGGAACAGCTTTCCCTGACTCTGTTCTTGCCAGTCTTACCAGCAATAGTACCAGGGAACATGGGGGGTGGCAAGCCTGAAGGCCTTCCCTGCCCCTCTAGCCCAAGGGAGCCTCCTTGTTCAAGTCCAGTGAGCTCTACTCTGCTGATTCCTCGTGCCTTCACTTCCAATTAGGCAAGAAAAGATCTTTTCCAGCCCTTGTCATTCCTTTGTTTCCTGATAGAGAGACTGCCTCTTAGCTTTGATGGACACTGGGGTCAGGTAGACTTCGAATGCTAAGCGCTGCCACTTACTGGGGCTAAGGTGAGGTAATGTCCTTGATCTTCCCTGAGCCTGGGGTTTCCTAACTACAGAAGGAATAGTGATAAATTTTCCTCACAGGGCTCACATATGTATAAGTATACATATACATAAGATGAGGAAGCTAAAATAGGCAGATAAAATTCAAGGCAAGATGAAAGATAGAGCTGTCGTCAACAATGGACATCAGGCTTCTCCTCAATACTTATGAAAAGGCAACTGAATTGACCTTGTTTTCACCTCCTCCCCCTTTCTGAACTACCAATTTCTTCTCCTCTCCACTCGGAACAAACAGAACTCAGCAGATCAAAATAAATTTGGAGGAAGCCTGAGGAGAAAGATCTTGAAGGCCTTGGAAGGATCTAAATTTTGGTACAAAGGCTTCTCCTTCACCTGTCTGAAACTCCCCCTCCCCTAAGATGAAGCATAAGACCCCCTCACAGAGATTGGAGGGGACCATCTATCCTCTTTGCAGACATCTATGTATACAGCCCTGGCTGAGCTCTTTCTAGACCCATAGGGAGAGTTGGCAGGGAGAGAGGAGAGGTCCTCAATCATCCCAGAATCCTGGGCAGACCACTGTAGACTGAGTGGCTTAAACAAAAGAAATGCATTTCTTCATCTTAGAGGCTGGAAGCCCTGGAACAAGTGCAGGCATGGAAGCTCTTCCTGATTGGTGGGTGCCTTTCTATAGTATCCTCACAGGGTGCTGGAGAACAGAGAAAGAAGGAGACGCTCCCATGGCTCCTCTAACAGGGTGCAAATTGCATTTTGAGGGTTCCACCCTCATGACCTAGTTACTCCCCAAAGGCCTTTCCCCAAACACTATTACCCTGGGGGTTAGAGTTTTGACATATGGATTTAGAAGGCAGCCCAAACATTGTCCACAGCATGGCCCTTCTTACTATGGCTTAATGTAACAGGGATGAATTTTTGTTCCCTGGTCACAGAAGTCTAGCAGGCCTGAGCTGTCTTGGGTGATTACCAGGAGATTTCTTGCCAGGTCCTAATGGTAAGACTCATTGGTGAAGCCTGCCAAGATTCACACTGATGGTGGTCAGGCAGTGCTGAGTCCACAGCACTGTGGCCTCTCAACCCTACATACATACCCTACCAGAGGTTAGAATACGGAGATACACCTTGTGTACAGTGAGGTTATAGTAGAGCAGAAAGAGCCCACCCAGAGGGAGGAACTTTGTCATGAGCTGTTAAGAGGGGCCATGAATAGAATGGGAGGAAGCCTAACCCCATGAAAAATTGATCAGACCTACAACTACCTGTCCCAGTCATTGGTTCCTTCCCATAATGAACTGTTGATCAAAGAGACCCATGAGGTCCCCAAAACAAGACAGGCTTCTGTTAGTGCTCTTGAGTACCCGCCCCAGGTCAAAGGTAAGACCCTATTGCTGAAGAATCCACAGAAAGTCTTCGCACAACACCGAGAGACCCTGTGAGATTCAGAATGGTAACCAGCTCCCAGATGGTAGCTTGTGTAGTGCTGGTAGGTGTTACATAAGCTGCCAGGGGAAACTGGTCAGTGATATTTGGAGAAAGCAGAGACCACTGATATACAATTCAGACTGATATCATGAGAATGCTGGACACACTGCTTTATAGTAGTGATCAGCAAGTGAAGAAGAGATATCCTGTCCAATAGTAGTGCCAAAACCTAGTGTGTGTGGGGTGGGGGGAATCAGTGGCTTTCAAATTGGCTAAGAGATCCACTCAGTGACAAGAAACCCTTATGGGGGCCAAAAATTGGGCTCTAAGGGGAAATTCCCACTTCCAGAGAACTATAAAAAGGCTACACCCAATAGAATCTCACCAAATTATTAATGTGCGTCTCATTCAACCTATACTGATCTCACTCTCTGATGGAGATTCTGTTTGTATTTTTCAGAAGGCAGTGAGAAAGACATGGCTAACCCAATTCCACCAATAAGCCATGGGATGATGGCTGACATCCCAGCAAGAGAAGAACCACCCTGGGCCTATCATGTAGGCCCCAAATGAAACCTTTGAGAGAGTGGCATGATAAAGATGAGATTATCACCACAGCAAGTCAGTTAACCCAGGATAGTTCAACGAGACAGACACCAAAGATATCCAACACAACCAGAAGCAGAAACCCAGAGACACTTAAGATCGCAATGATAAAACAGACCTAAAACTCACCCACCATGAACTGAGTGGCAGACAGGGTGAAAAGATTATAAGATCCATAGTGGGGGAGAATATCCAGAGATATTGTACCCCTCAGCAACAACACACAAAGTGTGGGGGGGACTGGCTACCTCTTATATAATTCATAACCCCCTACTCCATGGACTGATCTGGTATGCCCAACAAGGCAGATACCCAGTGGAATGGGAACAGGGAGGAGAGAAGGGAGGGTAATCATTTGTTCATACAATGTATCTAATTTTGGATAATAAAGATATCAAAAGAAGAAAGTAAATGCATGTCCCTTGTGTCTCCTGCTCTTACATCCCTCCAGCCCTCAGCACTAATTCAGATGGGCATTTGAAAGACAGACAGAAGTGACCCAGAGGCCAGACCAAGACCTTCCTCCCAAGGTTGCCCCTTAGCCACAGTTCTTGTCAGCACAGAGGAGCATCTATGAGACCTGGTATGAGACTGGAGTTGTTTATGTTCCAGAGAATGAGCCAAAGGCTATGGATTCTGCCAGGATGTCCCCACAGAACAAGAAAAGAAGATTATATAAGCACATTCCCAAGAATGAGTGGGAGAAAATCAGGTTGTTATACCACTGAGTTGGGATTCCCCAATCAGCTGTGTGTATATAAAGTAGCTAGCAGACCACACAGACACTTTTACACACTCACACATATATATGTGTAAAGTACGGTACATATGCTCCTAAGAGAGTGAAATTACCAATATTAGTAACATTTGTAAGACTTCCTGGGGAGAGGAATAGAAAGAATTCTTTCTAGCTTAGTGAACAACAAGATATTGGAGTTACTTATAGGAGTATGCACAGCTCATAGACAGCTATTCCACTAGGACTTTTGTCCCCAGCCAAATGTTGACTTCATGTATAGAGATAATTGGAATCTTAAGGAGAGGGCCTTTTTAGTGTGAGTCCCCCCCAAGTGTCATGCCCCTCGCCTGTTCCTCTATGAGGGAATGGTAATAGGCTGCATTGCCTGAGGGTCTCCTGTGGATGACCACAACCCTTTGGCTACAAGATGGAAGTTGTCATATCTGAATCTGAGGAAACAGCTACACTACAAAAAAAAAAGCTTGTAACTGTTAAAGAAAACATAACATTTTATGCTATGTGGTCTTGGTTCTTTATAATAAAAAAACACCTTTATTGAGGTCATCTATATGGAAAGTTAAATGCAAAATTCAGATTCCTTGGGCAAATTTCTATTGCCATGTAGTTTTTGGACAAGAAAAGGAATGTAAAGCTATAGAAAACATAGAGACATGTGTTATAAGGTGTCTAGTACCAAGGAAGGATCTTCAAATTTTGAATCCCCACTATGTCCCAGGCCCTGTGATGAAACTTAATGTACATTACTATTTCTCAAAGGGGCTCTTTGAGGTCAGGATCATGACTCATTTCCATGCAGACATCCCTCTTTTGTCTTCGCATTACTTGAGATCCTACCGCTTACTATACTTGACACATCATTACAGAAATGTAAGGGGATATGACGATTTCATCGGGATGAAGTGAAAAGCTCATTGCAAGTATAGATTTTCTAATCAGATACACCGGAGTTCAAATTTTAGGTCTGCCACTTACCATGTGAACTTGGACAGGTTATTTAACCTGTCTGACCCTTGGTTTTCTCATAACACCCACCTTGCAGATTATGATGAGTAATCAATGAGACAAGCCATGCAAAGGACCCACTGCAGTGCCTAGCAGGCAATTTGTTTCCAACAAACACTAGCTTCCCACTTCCTATAAATCTAAAGGTAAGGCAGTTCTGTGTACATGAGACCTAAGCTCACAACGCTCAGCTCTCCCTCCCCACTGAAAATCCAGAGACTCTCAGACATCATCCTTTCGAGAAACAATCAATCACTCCAAGCTTGACCATTCTCTCCGTCTCTGAGCCAACTCACTTAATAGCTTCCTCCTGTCAGGATTTGCCTTCTTGCTCCCCTCTGCCTGCTCCTTCCAACATTCATCTTCCAGCCCCTTCTGCTCATAGTCACTGAGGCAAGGACTTAATTTTCAAAAGGGATGTCTACTTTTCTTGACAGTAAATTACACTGGGCCCTGAGGTTCTGCCAACCCTTCCTTGGAGGACATACTGGATGTGGACTAAAAAGCAGGCTATTAGTCTCTGTTGGTGAGCTTTCCCTCTCTGGTCTCATTTTGGCATTCTCTTATCACTTTGATTTTGCTTCTTAAAAAATCACTGCAATCTCACCAGACTTTTTGGTTAGCTTAGACAATAAGTAGGTTCTTGTTACTTTAAATGACTTTCATTTTCTCTTGTACCTTGTCAGGCATTTTATAAAATTCATATCAGCCATATGTATCGCTACTTGATAGGTAGACATTCTATATATCTGCTTTTGTATCTTAGAAGTCTTTCTCTATTTGTCTTTTCATATGATCTCTTTATGTTCCTTTTTCTACTGGGAGCACTCCAAAGATTCCATTTGCTAAGCTTTTCTTTTTGAATACTAAAAGCAGTTAAAATAAAATTAGAATGTCCCTTCTACAAGCTGTTGAAGAATAAGCAATCACTGGTCAATTCCACGGAGTCAGAGGTTAATTCTTCCTTAGCAGTGGAAGCATTGCTTTTGCTGTGAGCATTCTTGGACTGAGGTGGAAACTCCTCCCTCTGCTCTCATGAATCTCATCCATACTTTTGCTTGGTGAATTTATCTCCTATGATAAATCATTACTTTTTTAGAGAAGAGGCAAGTAGTTAGTTACCTTTTACTGATGGACCCCCAGGGCTCAGCACAATGTCTTGAACATCATAGGTGTTCAAAAATGTTTGTTTATTGATTGGCTAGTTGGTTGGTTGGTTGGTTTTTCACAGACAGGGTCTCTCTATCTAGCCCACGATCTGCTTAAATTCAAGATCCTCTTGCCTCCTCCTCCCAAGTAGTGGGATGACAGACATGTGCCATTACACTGGGATCTCAAGAAATATTTATAAACATATGATTTTAAAAAATTATACCTTGTTAAAATGGACAGACTTCCAGTTCTGAGATTTAGTAACTTAGTTATTTACCTCATGAGGTTTAGGTTCATCATCAATCCAGTGGTCATGACTCATGTTGCTGAAAGGATTTCAACAATAACAAAGCCCATGTGATTTGGCAACCAAGGATCCTGAGGCACCAAGCGGGGCCTTCCATGGAGTTGGTTTTAGCCCAAAACATGAACTGAGTAGCAATTGGTAGAAGCTTGTGTTCATGAAGCAGTTCTAAACATAGTGTCTCCAGTAGAAGCCCAAGGTATAAACTGGGTGTGCACCTCAAGCAGACAGACGAAATAAAGGGAAAATATTCTTCCTGACTAGGGACCTTGAAATTCCTAAGGTGGCGAAGAACTTTCCCTATGATCTTAGAAATTGTCCTCTTCCCTTGGATATGGAAATTACGAACTAGAAGTAAGTCCTACCCCCAAATGGATGATTGGAGATTAGTGAGATAACTGGGCTTCTCAAAGGAATGTTGATCTTAAAGACATTCCACCAGGGATAAACATGCAGCAAATAGAAGGTGATAGAGGACATATGATTAGAGTGTGAATGGTAAAGCCACTAGGCACCATGAGCCATCATTTGTTTCATTCTTGCTCCAATGTGGACACTTGGAAACTTCAAGGGAATCCCATTCAATGCCCTTTGGCTGACGTTGACCAAAGATACGGAGACAGAGGTGGTCCAAACAGGAAGTTATGGAGGACTGGTAGCTGAGATGTATCAGACTTCAGAATAAGACAAACCTGAGCTCAAGGCCTGGCATGACTACTAACTCCAGGGTCTACTTGGGCAAATTTCCTTAAATCTCAAACCTCAGGTTCATTTTCTATAGAATAAGAATAGTAACTCCACCTTCCTGTGTTATCATGAGGATCAAATGAGATAATGGTTTATTAATCACTGGGCTTTCAGGAAAAGAGCTCAAGCTCCCAAGAAAATGAGAAATGGCTTTTTCAGTCGTCAGGGTACCCATGGCCAAGTGTTCATTTTTGAAATCACAGAGTTATTTCCTATGTATGGGGCTCAGCATATGCCTTGGAGTCCTGATATCACTTATCACTGTGCCCCTAACAAACATCATGGTGTCTGACTCCTTATAGATGCTCAAAACTATTTGTTAATTAAATGAATAGAATTTCCATAGCACACTGGCTAATTCAGATGTGGTCTGTGACTGTAGATATCTGAACTGTGGGAAGCAGCGTTCAGGCAGCAATGAGGACCTTAGGGGACCACAGTCACTTGACCTCAAAATGGTCCTCATGGGAAAGGTGCTCTATTTGCCAGAGCGTGGAGCACCAGGGTGTAACCATCCATCCATCCAGTCAGCTGAATCAACCTTAATGGTCAACAGAATGACCCATGTTATATTCCAAACTCTCTCCCATCCATCAGAGTTATTGATTAAGGTAGCAGTGTGAACATGTGCTTCAAGGAACACAAGTAATATAGCATAAAACTGAAAAGACATTTCTGTGGTTTAGCAAGGTGGGAAATGAGACACATTTTATCTTGGGTGTCACAAGATCTCATTTATCATATGAAAACATCTGAAAAAAAATTGTAGCAAAACATCCTGGTAATGTGTTTAGTCTAGTGTTTCCCAAACTTATTGGAACCACTAGAATTATTTTTCCTTATGATAACTGTGTTCACCTTATGCTTTGGAAACCTGCTTTGAGAAATGCTAGGTTCCATACTCTCTGGATGATAGAAGATGCATCTTTGAGGAGGTGTTTTTAGACAAAGGTGGATCATAGCAATGTCATTCACGAGTAAAGAGCTTAAAAATTGTAAGCACTATATGTACATTACATATATGGATATGGATATATAAGAAGGTGATAAAATTTAACTTACTGTAGAATTCATATATGCAGATAAAGTGTAATCTGTTTTTCTGGGCTTCAGTTTCTAATCAAAACTAAATGCTCACCTTAAGCTCATCCCAGTTCTGTAATTTAAACCCTTTTTAGTGGTGCTGTGTTTCTGGCTTAAAAGACAAGTGTTCTAATGGTTGGTTTCTCTGTTCCCCTCTTCTTCTCTGAATGTGTGGTCCACATGCATTCTGAGAGGCCGTGGTAAGAAGTGACAAAGGACAGCTGAGCTTCAGTGGAGCAGCCTCCCCTCGCTTTGGTCTCTGGGCCATGTCCCTGGACTGGAGGGTTTTGTTGTCTTCTTTCCCTAGGAGGTGGCAGTTCTGATCTAGTGGGTCCCTTTGCTTTGAGCACTGCTGTCTCCCCTTCAAGTTCCAGCAGATGCAGACCCTGAGTCTGTCATGGGGGGGGGCACTCACACTTCCATTCTGCTGCGGAGATCGCTCCATGATTCAATTTCCAGTGTATACTTTCCCATGCTCTATGGATGACCATGGGCCCTACTTCACATTCAGGTGAGGTGGTTAGAAAGGCCTTTGCTTTCTAGAGTCATTGGCTCAGCAGTTAAGGCATTTGCCTGCAAAGGCTAATGACCTGAGTTCAATTCCCCAGTACCCACAAAAAGCCAGATGCACAAAGTGGTGGACACATCTGGAGTCCATTTGCAGTGGCTGGAGGCCCTCACATGCCCCGTTCTCTCTCTCTCTCTCTCTCTCTCTCTCTCTCTCTCTCTTTCTCTCTTTTCTCTGCTTACAAATAATAAATTAAAATACTATTTTTAAAAATGGATGAGAATAAGACTGTTTGACATCACTGTGGGCTCTATTTTTCAGTAAGCTTTCTGGCCTTGGCTTGAGAAGGGCCCTATCAGATCACATCTGTCTTCTTTCTCTACTCCCTCAGACAACCCTCAGGCTTAGAAAGAGGCTTACCTAGGCTAGAGATGTACCTGTGTGGCTAAGCGTTTGCCTTGCAAGTATAAGGTAAGGGGTTCTAGACATTATCAAGGATAAAGAAATGAATGATTATCTCCTTTTCTTGACCTTACCCAGATCCTACTTCCACTGGGCTCCTCCTAACACTCCGGGCTCAGCTCCACACAGGTGCAAGGGGTCAATCAAGGTCCCTGGGGATTTCTGTTAGCAATAATAGCCCGATTGACAAGCCTCCTGTCCCACCATATGATCCTACTTTGCAAATCAGGGAACTAGTTAATATTTCCCATCTTTCTCTTCACGGTATTCTATAGCACATTTAATCTACACGTGGCTCAAACATATGGACATCCAGGTGCCTAGAATACAACTACTCTTACCTCTAACTTGAAAACTCAAAGCATTCTTATGTCAAAAAAAAATGTAAATAAGAGAACGCCTACATACCACCAGTAGGAACTGCTTCCTCGGGAATAGTCAGCGCTGTGCTTAAACAAGGTGATAGTTAACAATTTCTGGGGCAAAAAGGCAAGGGTGACTTGCTGAGTCAACAACATGTAATAATAATTTGTGTGACCTCTGGCAGTTTATTAACCCCACCAACACTTTGATTTCTCAAGTGAATTGGAAATTCACATATCTACAGTGGTCCAGAGAGTTTCCATAAAGATGAAATGTGATTAATTTATACGAAACTTGTCATGAGTCAAGCAAGTATCAGCTTGACCTTATAGAAAACGTGACAAACACAAGCAAGTAATTTCTGTTTGATTCACACGTGTCTGGAGCATGGCAAGATTTTCATGGGTTAGGTCAATGCATCCTTGCAACATCATGTGAGGGAAATATCATTATTACTTTCTGCATATGAGGGAGCTCAGTCACAATATACGAGGACAAATGGCTGCCCTTCAACATCCAAGCCCCTCACCGCCATGCTCCAGCACCTTAAGTTATGCTTTGCCCAAAATCACCCAGCAAGTGAGAAAAGCAGAGACAAGTTCTGGTCTGGGGGGTAAACAGATCCCCACTGCATCCCGACAAAGTACCAAAGACAGACAGCTTGGGACATTTTGTCTTTTATGATCTTCTTGCCGTCTTCTCAGAAGTCTCAAAAGACCCAGAGGAGAGAGGTGTCAGGGCCTCCCATCTCTCTCCCACCTGCTGGCTCAGCTCCAGGTACGTGCTAACCAAAGTTGGCAATTTCCCGTCATGCTGCATTACTTTCATCTGGTTTCACCTCTTTCTTCTGGAAAATATGACAACTAATTCATGTTAGCAGCTTCTCCCTTTCTGCCTAAAATGTGTCCCCTGGTGATGGTTATGTGGGCAGATGGGAATGTGGCAGGGGGCACAGTCCTTCGCTGTGGATTAGCGCATTCAGAGAGCTCAGCTTCAAGATTGCCTGTGGCAATCATGGAAGAGGCTGGATTCGCAGGTGTAAAGAATGTACCTCGTGCTCCTCCTGTATCACTAAGCTTGACAGAATGGGGAAATTTAACTTCAGGGAAAGAAAGGTACTGCGCATAGCCATATGCATTTATGCACATAGTGGAACATTTATTTCTGTCGGTTGCAGAAGCTCCTCTCAGAAGGTCACCAGCTGTCATGTAAGAAAATAGTCACAGTGTGATGGATAAAAGGGTGAGCTGCCTGGTTCTACACACCTCACATTCAAGTCCTAGCTCTATTGCATGCACACGGTCTGACCTTGGGCCAACTACATATTCTCTCTGTGAATGAATGACCTGGGCTGGAACCTGGAGATGTGTTTTCACCATATCATCTGGCATGGAAAGGATGAATGGGAAGCCCGTGGTAGCAGAGGGCATGGTAGGGAGGTAAGCATAAGAACAGAGTCATTTTCTCAGTGCTTCACTCCAGAAATGTATACACTGCTTTGTAATAGGGAAGCCAGCATCTCTGCAGCTCTTCCCAGAGCCTGTCAGGCCTCCAAACTCTTTCTGCCATAGGCAATTAATTGTGCCATAAACTTCTGCAAAGAGGGTAATTCTTTGGGAGTGTGCCATAAAACTCTGGGAAAGTGTGCTGAAGAATGACAAATTGAGAAGTCTGGTGTATCAGGGAAGTTGTTGGAGCCATGACCTCACAGTGTTCTCAAGGTCAGATTGGTGAGTTCTGATTGCAGGCAGCACAGAGCTCATGAAGGGTTTCAGAAGAGAAAGAGTAAGAGCAGAACCTGGTTAGCCAAAAACAGTC
>PVHP010022069.1:0-27325 GCA_004024765.1 Zapus hudsonius
ATGGTGCTCAGGGTGACCACATGTCAAAGGGTCAGTGGTCATAGAATTAAAATCTCTGCCCTAACTGAAAAAACTCTCCCTTCTTTTACATTCACAAAGTGCTTCATCTATCCTATCTTCGTGAACCGTGGTTTGCTTTTTACTTTGGTAAGAAGGCATCAGGCCTTTCTCATCTGCCAACTCCCTGCTCTCAGTGTGAAGCCCACCTGGTTCCAAAGCATTCCAACAGATTCCAGGACAGAAAGAGCAGAAACCCTGCAAAGGATAACGACTAGCATTTGACAGATGTCTGTCCTCCTCCAAGTCCACTGAATGTTCAGCAAGGTTTGTGTGGGAGGCGCTGTCCTTTTGCAGATGGAAAACTGAATCCTCCAAGAAGTTAAGGAATCAGTTAAAGATCACACAGCCATCGATTATGACCCACAAGTCCAACACACTCATTCTGCTTCTGGTGTTATTTGGTCAAGTACTTCAGGAAGAGCACTCTGTGAAGTTGAAGCAAACAGATGTTGGAAAGCAGGTTAGTTTCCTAGGACATTAACGTCCTGGCTGTTAAAGCCGAGGTCCCAGAGTGGAGCTATGGGCAGAACCTTTAAGAGACATGTAAGATACTAACTTGTACCTCTGAAGGAAGCAGTGAGATCCCACGCCTCTCCTCCTCCCTTGTATTTTCAGGCCATCCTCTCTCAGCGTTTTCCAAAACCATGGGGATAACCAATCAGGACCTGAAACCTCCAAAACCAGGAACAAAAAGATCTCTTTTCTCATGATAAGTTGATTGTCTCAGGAATTTGTTATCGTGACCAAAAGTTAACAAATACCACAGACAACAGAGTCACAAAGTAAGAATTGCTCTTATAAGCCCCATATAGCACGTCTTGCATTTTTCAGAAATTGTGTTAAATCTTTTTTTTTTTTTTTTTACAAAACGTCAAACAAGAGGGGCTGGATAGATGGGTTGGCAATTAAAGGAGCTTGCTTTACAAAGCCTGATGGGCTGGGTTTAATTCCCCAGTGCCCACATAAAACCAGGTACATAAAGTGATGCATGCATCTAGAGTTCATTTACAGCGGCAGGAGGCCCTGGCATCCTACCTCCTCTTTCCTTGCAAATAAATAAATAAAATATTATTTTTAAAATGTCAAACAAGGGACACAATATGTTGGAAAACAAGGGGAGGGGCTTCATCAACATGGCTAGTGCTCTGTGAGATCTGTGGGGAACTGAGTAGAGAAAGAAAATCACAGCCCACCGAGCAGTTGCTGATCTAACAGATTCGGGGAACACAGGAGGCCATGTCTGCAGAGGGGACTTAAGGCCAGCTTGCACATGCCTTATTCCACCCACAGTGAGTGGCTACTAACGCATCGGCCAAGAAAGAAGTTAAGCTCAGAGCAGGATGGAGATTTTGAAGAACCAAGAGTCAAATGGCCATGCTGTCTGTGAAGATGGATATAATCCTCACAGTTTTATATATAGTGGAGTCTCACCAAAGGGGTTTTAAGTCCAAAAGTGACATGGTCAGAAGTCCCCATTTCAAAAGAGCTCTTTTTCTTTAAATCATTTTACAGATTAATTCCACCCAGGAAGCAGACTGAAATACACATTGGAAGAGAACAAATCATGGGGAAGAAAACTGATTAAGAATTTATTATAATGCTCCAAACAGAAAATGCTAAGACTGCAGCAGTGTGTGTAAGTTCCCTGTCTGTGAACAGATGTTCCTTACCTGAATTACGACCTCAAATTTACAAGCCGTATTCCTCACCATCCAAAGTACATGGCACCCTCATAAACATCTCACTTGTCAGTCAGACATGCAGCTCTTCTGCTTGTCCTTGCACTTCATGACAAAGAAACTAGACCTTATTCTAAAACCTCTTCATCAAATTAGTCCTTCATGAGAGATACTGGAGAACTTAATAGCAGGTAAGATTTAAGATGCTTCAGAGAGTGAGGAACCAACATCAGGCTCCTAAATTCCCCCACATATACCAGGATTAGGTTAGAGGAAAAAAATATTCAATAAGACGTCATAACACTAAAGCTGGCTTTAATCAAAACTATCAGGGTCCCCAGGGACCACTGGGAGTTACAGTGGGGAGAGAGAGAGAGAGAGAGAGAGAGAGAGAGAGAGAGAGAGAGAGCACTTGACTCTGAATACACAATGGGTGAGGGAAAATTTGTAACCACAGAGCAGTATAAGGCGAAACATAAGAGGTCACACGAGGGAGAAGCAGGACTCTGACTGTACCACTCAAACAGAATTCTTGGTGAAGACCAGCCAAGAAGGCCAGACATCTCCTGGGGCAGGGAATCTATCCAGAGAGTTGAGTGGATATGAAGGGAGGGAAAGGGTTTCTTGCTAAGTGATTGAACAAGGCTTTTTTGGTAAAATTGGGTTTTCCAAGGAAATTCGCAGATGGGACTAGGAAATGATTCCAAAGCCAAAATGAATGATCTTGTAAAATAATCTTTGTCATCAGTAGCTGATTAGATGTATGACATGATCTAATAACTTCTTCCTGGAAGCCCTCAATAAGCTTTAACCTAAATCCTTCAAACTGAGATTAGTGCTTATTTAACCATCTCTTGTGTTTCATTACATCTTAGATTTCACACGTATATTTACCTCCTCAGATTTTTATCTTTCTTTTCAATCATAAATTAAGAGCTTTCACTTCTGAAAGCTTTGGCTATATAGATTTAATATTGCTAATGTGGTCAGATATATCTAACAAAAATAAGTGTTGAAATACATGAACTACTTAAATGAGATAGGGATTTCTGCCTGTGGGAGCCTAAAGTAGATTAAAGAATTTGCTGTTAAAGGCATTGCCTACCTTCTCTGGGTACTCATATGTGTATCCTGTCCACAGAGAAGTCTCTCATGACCCCAAGGTGAAGCCAGTGATCTCCACTGATGTGCCCTGTACGTTCTTTACACTGAAACTTCTCTCCACTTACTTAATGACTAGCTCTCCTTCCCCTCTTGTCGTACAAACGGATTGAGGGCAGATTTATTCCTAGCAATTTTTATAACTATATTCCCAGCACCAAGTGAGGCAGTTTAGAGTTAACAGAGCCCCCAAAATAAACTAAAGGAGCAATTTCCTGTAAGTGGGCATCGGGTTCTTCTTTATCTCTTTTTCCCCAAGGCAGTCCCCAAAACCTCCACTTTGTTGAGCTCCAGAAATGTTGGAAGAAGTTTAACCTTTTCCAAGAAGTGTCTGGACACCTGGTGTGTTAACTGGATATACCAACTCAGCCCCACCCAGTAAATTCCCATAAAGACCCCAATCAGAGGCACAGGTGGACTTTCCCATTTGTAAGGGCCCCTCCTTCCTTATAGATGGAGCTCAGCCTTCTTTCCTTTTTGTGTTTGTGTATGTGTGTGTGTGTGTGTCTGTCTGTCTGTCTGTGTCTGTGTCTGTGTCTCTGTGTTTCCACGTAGGGTCTCACTAGCTCAGGCTGACCTGGACTTTCACTATGTTGTCTCAGACTGGCCTTGAACTCAATGGAAATGCTCCCACCTCTGTCTCCCAAGGGCTGAGATTAAAGGTGTGCACTTCCACGCCCAACCTTCTTTCCTTTTTTTAAGTTCAATAATAAAATCTGTCTTAGTAGCCTGTAGATTTTATTCTTCAAAATTGTAAGACAAGAGCCTGGAGGCTACTGACTTAGGAAAAATTTGCATGATGCCTGACACCCTAATTCTTGGGTTACAGCCCACCCAAGAGCCAAGAATGTCTCTGCTACTGTCAAAGACACCCCAAATTCCCATATCACAAACATAGAAGTTCCCAATAAATACGTGCTCGATGTATGATTTAATCTGCTCATTCACCCAAGCAAACTATTCATAAGAGATTTTTAAGATGGGAGAATAAATATGCATTGTTGAAAGAGGGAACTGAAGCTGGGTTCTAAGTTGCAAGAATCATAGTTTTCCATTTTTTTGAATTGAGCATTGTAAGATTTTAATTCGTATTGTGAAACCATTTTAATTAAAAATAAAAAAAGATTTCAAATTCAATAATAAACAGTTTTCTTCTATTTAAAAGGACTCTTAGTAAGCATAGTTGGAAAACAGAAAGAATACTTATTGATTCATAAATACTGAGAATCTTCCTATTTCTTAAGTATAATTACACATAATTGTTTAAAAGAAAACATTTCTTACTTAAAGATATTTCAGTTTGAGAGCTATTACTGCAATTGTTTCAATTATCCAGTGATCTTTAAATAGGCATTCATTTTAATCACTCAATGAAATAGGTGAGGGGGAGGGAACGTTATCTTAAATTGAAATCCTTCCCGATGCATCTTCTGTATTGCAGTGATCAGAACTTCTACATCCCCCATCTGTATCTAGATGTGCTTTTTTTCCTCAATCCAATTAAGATCAAGTAAACATCTCAGTAATATTTAACCAACTGTCTTTTTATAACAAAACTTAAATTATGTTTCTATCCCTACACAGATTGTGCTCCTCTGTGGCAGCCATTATACACAGTCCTTCTGCATGAGTAGCAGCTTGGACCCATCCCGTCTGTCATTCACATAACCAGAAGCTGGAAGCATAGTGTTTCCAACCCTGGGTGATTACAGGATTCTTTGGATCCTCCACCGCCACCCCAGTCATTGTCAAAAACTCCAGGGGGCTTTAGAACCCATACATTCCATCCTCTGTCAATAACTTCCAAAGGCCAGAAGAGAGGAGCTTCATTCCCTGACTCCTTTTCTTGAGAAAGAAGAAAACCCTCTCAGAGTATCTGGGCTACCACTTCCCAGTGGCGTCTCCTGAACAAATACTTTACAAAGGTATAAAGCTTCCAGGTTGCCTTATTCATGAACAGTAAGTAGTTGCTTCCTCTGCCCCCCAAGCAAACTGAAGCTGCCTGGCATTTGGGAAGGTTTGCATCTGTTTGCAAAGCTCATGGGAGAAATGAAAATTCGGTGATTATCCACGTGCATCAGTGCCATGGGTAGTTTTTTATTCTGATTTTCCAATTTTAAGGAATGAATTAATTTAAGGAATGAATTACCAGTTGCTAGGTAAAGCATCGTCCCAAGTACATACGTATTTTAGGAAGAAGGAAAGAAAGCAGATGCCAAGGCTTGTGCCTATGATGAAAGGTGCTGAGGCAGGAAGATCCCTTGAGCACAGGATTTCAAGGCCAGGTTCACACCTCAAAAATGAATAAGCAAATAAATAAATACAGAACAGAACCAGGAATAGAACAGAACAGAACAGGAGAAAAGGAAAAAGAATAGAAGGGCTGTGTGATGGTTAGGTTTTGTTGTCAACTTCATCTTTTTAATTATCTTGGGTAGGTCTCTGAGGATGTTTACAGGAAGGCAGCCTCTCAGTAGGGGGCAGGATGTAAAGAAGCTCAAAGAAGCTGGAAGTAAACATCCTTTCCTGTGTGGGCAGTGCAGGAAGGAAATTCCAGAGACTCAAGAAGCCATTAAGTCTGGGGAAGGGTTGCAAGACGCCACCCTAAGGCTATCTAAAGGGGAAGAAATTCCCTCCTGCCTGTTTGCTGCTCCATGTGTATGGTGTTGGTGATGGGTTTCTCTCTCTGCTTGGACCTGTGAAAGGGGAGCAGCCTCTTTTGCATTCTGGAACTTCCCCTCAATCTGTAGTTTCAATAAATACTTTTCTCCCCCAAATTGTGCCTGGTTTGAAGATTCATCCCAGTGGCATGTGGCTGACTACGACAGGCTGGGAAGTGAGGGGCTCCTGTTCTCTTGGAGCATCTATTGCAGAAGGGAGGTGGCTATCGAGGAAATGTTACCATAATGGAGATGAGAGCTATGAAAAGTTAAACTCTGTGTAATAAGAGACAAATTCAGACTCAGGCTTCTCTGAGGATCTGGCATAGAGCCTGAAGGATGAAGGAGATGTGGGTGGAGGGCAGGCACCCTAGATACAAGGAAGGAATATGAAGTCTCTGGACAAGACAAAGGCTATCGGGGTTCAGGAAAAGACCCTTCCTCCTCTGTTTCAAGAGAAGGAAGCAAAGGTGTCTGCAGGTGCAGGTAAGAGGTCATGAGCAGAGTATCTCCCTTCAGAGAGGTTCTGGCTCATTCATGGAATAAGACACTGGTTCTGCCCTCACTGTGTTGTGAATGACAGAAGCCCAAGAGGAAGCCAGGCAGGCATTGCAAAGCTCTGGTGGCAGAAGAGAAGACAGGCTGCTGGCATCCCTGTGATGCCCTGGGGACCCAAGGATGACACTAGGCACTTAAAAGCTACTGAGTCCGTCGGCTTGCCTGACCCCTGGCCATCGGCATCACTCTCAGGCTTTCTCCTTGTGAAGTATGGCATGCTGTAGGCAGCTTTGCAGCTTTAGCAGAGAGAAAATGGAGGAATCTCTCCCCATCTTTCCATCCGAAATGTGAAAAAAATAAAATGCCAGCCTGATCTATACCTGAGTCATTCACCACTGCAGGAGAATGAACTGATTCGACCTAATTTGGGTGGGTTCTGTCCTCCCAAAGAGAGTGAAGGCTACTGAGCAAAACAGTCATCACCAAACTCGAGCTCAGTGGGTGACTGGCACCTAAATAGTCAGCCCATTTTTAAAAATCTGTCACAATTAATTTATAAGTAATATGAAAAGTCCCTTAAGATTCCATACTGATCCTGAACTTCGACCTCAAGGGAACCCTCCCCCCAAGCAAGCCTTCATCCTGTTGCAGTTCGAGGAAAATGTTTTCACGATGATCTGGAGGCTGATCGATCGTGCGTTGTACTGGTTCTGTGACTCCGAGGCATCTCATTCTGTGTTCAGTAAACCCACTGGCACATCGCCTCCCTGAATCTAGCTGAAAATGCTTCTGTTTTCACCTCGTTTTCTCAGTCTAGCTGTTGCCCATGCTTTCAATGTGTGCAAAGATAAAACGGGACAGAAATATACTAAAAAGCTCGGCAATGGTCAGCCTTGATCTTTGTCACAAATCAGATAATCCATTCTTAGTTTTGATGTAAAGTGTTAATAGTTTTTCTAATAGAAAAAAAGACCTTGAGGCTTACTATAAAATTCAATTTCAGCTTTCACAGCACCACCTGCAGAGACATTATGAAATGTTGCAATTCAGAGAGCCAAGCAAGCATAACCAACCGCATAACCTTCTCTTAGAGAGGAGAAAACAGAACAGAGGTCAGCGGCTCCTTAGGCTTTATTCCCACTCTTCCTTCACACACTATAAATAGATTTTCCAGAAAATTCCAATGTCCCACGGTGTCAAGATTTCAACTGTATTCAAAACCTTCCTATCTAAGGGATAAGCTTAAACCTCTAAAGTGGGATGTAAGGGTGTTAAAATGTTTTCCTGGTTATCCTCTTACGCTTCATGACTTCCTTTAAGAGTTAACACAATGGACCTGGAGAGATGGCTCAGTGGTTAAAGCGCTTACCTGCAAAGCCTGAGGACCCAGGTTGGATTCCCCAGTTCCCACGTAAAGCCAGATGCACAGGGGGACACATATCTCTGGAGTTCATTAGCAGTGGCTAGAGGCCGTGGTGCATCCAATCTCTGTCTTACCCTCTCTCCCTCTCCTTCTCTCTCTCTCTCTCTCTCAAAATAAATAAATAAAATCCTTTTTAAGTTAGCACAATGATTTAGTCCTCATGAACTAGAAACAGGACCCTTAAAGGGACAGGAGACATAGGTCTATGTGTCATAATCCATAACCTGTTTCCCACCAAGACTCTCTCCTCAGCCTTGTCAATAGTGTGTAGAATGCACCTGTGGTAGTTGGAATGGGAAATGTCTCCCATGTGCTTATGAGGAAGCCTCATTCTCAATCTCCAACTGGGAGCATTTCTGGAGGTGTGTTACTTGGGGCAAGCCTTGGGTATTATAGTCCAAGCCCCCCGCCCTTCCCAGAGCTAACACATTCTTTCTGCTTCTTTCCAGCTCCTGTGGCAAGATGTGATGCCCAGCCTCTGCTCTGCCATGTTTGCCCTATGCTGATGAAACTTCCCCTGGAGATTGAGCCTAAATAAACTCTTTTCTCCCATCATCTGCTTCTGGTCCATTGTTTTGTCTCGGCGGTGAGAAGGTGCCTGGAACACACCTGTTTCTCATCCCCTCATCGCAGGGAGAAAACTCAGCAAGTGGAGGGCGGCACCATGTTATCTCAAAACCCAACTAGCCACTGATCTGTGCCTTACCTGGGAAAATCTCCTTCAACCATGAGGAAGAGATTTCATAAAGTCCCATCCTTGCCCCTAATAAAAAAAATGCCCAGGCCTCAGTAAAAGCTGAATTCTTTTTCTTTTCCAGGGGCTTCCTGGGCGCTCATTCTAAGTGCTCTGCCCTTTTCCTCGAGCTCTTTTCCTTTCCAATTACAGCTTTTTCTTGAGAGTTCATGTTGTATATCTGTTTTTATCTCTATTGTCACTGGTATGGAAGCTCCCTCCGGTCTGATATCATCAGAAGCGGTAGCAAACAAAATCAGAGCGCACAGATTGCACATAACAACACAAGAGAGAGGAGAAGATGCCCCTTATTCCTAACTTCTGCAATTTCCCCAGCTCCATCCTGCTCCGTATCAGTGGAGAAATCTCCAGGTTAAAAGAAGTATTTGTCTGTTGTTCTCCATAATACATTCACATGGTCCCGACACCCTTAACTGTTAATTAGCTCGCTTCTTTGGTTCAGAAAGCACAGCCCTGTGTAGTGTGACCTCACTGTTCGGCATCTGAGCAATTATCTTAGAGATAATGAGCCTTTTCATCCAGAACGGAACAACAACCTCTCACTCAGATTGTGAAAGATCAGAGGCGATCTGCTGCTCTGCTCCTGGGGTGTCCATGTCCCCTGGGTGACATACCTTCTTTCCAAACTAACCTTTCACATTCGGAATTCATTCAGGTATTTTTCAGATTGAAAATTAATACATTCACTTTAGCATCATTTGGGGGACTAACAAGAACCAATAAATAGATGAAATACTATTAAAATGACCTAAGCAATGGTTTGGATTCTTAATACCATAGCCTAGATGAAAAACATCACAGAATTCTGACCTGCCATGGTGCCACATGAGCTCCCCCCAACCCACCCCTCACCACCTGTTCAACACAAAGCCTCTCACCTCCCATGAGATCCCCCAAACCCACCCCTCACCATCCACTCAACACACAGTCTCTCACCTCTCCCATGAGTTCCCCCCAATGTGGGAAATAAATATGAACAAGAATTCCATCACAAGGATAGTCAATAAATTCAGTAAAATTAAACCTCTCATTTTTGCAGGACGCTTGGCGTGTCTTATTGGTTTCTGTGCACATCAGGCGGTGACCCCCCAGGATATTGCAGACACATAACTGGACGAAGGGGGTGTGGTCTGATGGCAATAAACGGGGAATGGGAACTTAGCGAGGTCTGTTTGTTCAGATTTTTCTTGGTGGCTCCTTGTCTTTAAAGATAAGGATATTCTTTTCCTTTGTTTACAGGGAGGATTCCCTAGAATAAAGCTTTTATGACATTTTGGAGAAAGTGTTTAACTACTAAGCAAGGTAGAGACCTTTAGAGCCAAACTCTTATATTAATGTTCCTTCAAAATGTCCTTTCCTTTATTTTCCGCTAAAACTTTGTGGTCAAGTTGAGCACGCCCAGAAGCATTTCTGTCTGCTTTTAGCTAAGCATGTGTCTTTCATCTTAAGTTAGGACAGTAAACTGAGGCATGCTAAGATAAGGAATGTGCTCCCAAACTGAGCATGCTCAGAAGGTGCCAGGTCTTAAAAGGTCTCGCTCTCCAAATAAAATCCTGGTGCTCTCTAGAATGGCATCATTGTCAGTTGATCCTGTCCTCTCCTTACCTGCCATGGGTAACAAATCCCCATTCCATTTCTGGGCTGTGCTGTTTGGGGTTTGCATTTTTTAATATTTTATTTATTCATTTTCAAGCAGATAGAGAGAACCAGGGCCACCACCTTGTGGGTCTGGCTTATGTGGGTCCTGGGGAATTGAAGGCACTAGAGGCAAGTGCCTTAACTGCTGAGCCATCTCTCCAGCCCTGGGTTTGCATTTTTTATGGCCCTTTTCAAAGGGGAAGAGAAGGGACTGGGACCTTCCTGCATATATTCTTTTTTCCATGCTAAGGTGAGGTGTGTTGGGGTGGCATGCCTTAAACCAAACCCCCTTCTTGGAAATCTACTAGAACTATAAGGCTATATTTCTATAAGGCTTTTTTCATGGGCACACTGGAATGGACAGATTACTTCTAGAAATATGAGAACTCTTTAATATTGCCTTGAAATTACCCAGAAATCCATCCTGTTTTCTTACTCGATGCCTGGATAAGTCAGAAGGAAGAGATGCTGAAAAAAACAGTGCCAAAATAATCCCATTTGTCTTATTGAAGTTGCTTTCAGTTATAAAGAGTAGAAATCTACCAAAACAACTCAATCAACAAAGGAGGAATATTTTTACAAGAAGACAGTGTAATCAAATATGATGAACACATGGATCAAAGACCTGGAAATCAGTCAGAAAGCAGATATCTCACTCCACTTCTTTTTTCTTTCTACATGTTAATATTTTCTCCACGAGTAAATGTGACTTCAGCCTGCTATGTACAACTGATCTGAGTTTACAAATGAGAACAGCAACATAAATATGAAGAAGATTTCTATAGTTCAAATTCATAGCCAGGAGTGCTTAATCCTCTGAGAATGTTTTTGTTTGTTTGGTGTGTGTGTGTGTGTGTGTGTGTGTGTGTGTGTGTGTGTGTGTTAGCCTAAGCTCAT
The DNA here is from genome assembly GCA_004024765.1 of Zapus hudsonius. Taxonomy (NCBI): domain Eukaryota; kingdom Metazoa; phylum Chordata; class Mammalia; order Rodentia; family Dipodidae; genus Zapus; species Zapus hudsonius. The sequence goes on from PVHP010022069.1 coordinate 10,771, forward strand.
CAGACATCAAAATGGGCATTCCCACCTGCATAAATACATCACAGTTCCCAGGAGTAATTCATGGAAAACACTGGCAATCCATCCCAGCAGAATCACCATAATGAGAACTCAAGTGAGGAACTCAGACTCAAATTCAGCTGAAATAACGAAAGTGCAGCTCAAGAAATCATATCTACAACTCAGCTGATGAAATCCCATGAAACTCAGAGGACTTCTTTGACCTTTCAGCAAAACTGATTTCTGTCATCAGATAATGTAAAAAAAAAAAGTTTCTGCTTACATTAGAAGTTGTTTATATGCTTATTTTACACATGGCAGTAAAGTATGTGTGTAATATAAAATGAATACAAAATGTTAACAGTTGATTAACCATTGAATCCAGAAAGAGAGATGGGAGGCAAACTGTTTTGATGCACTGAGTAGAGAGACTTCTTTCAGCTTCTTGTCTTCTTTCCTAACAATAAATTCTTGCTCTTGGCTATTATTTTTAAAGACAGAGGAGCAGAACCTTATAAGGACTGTAGCTTGTTATTTAAGAGACTTTTCCTTTGAAGAGCAATTAAAAGCTGTACTCACATGACACCAGGTTGTAAAGGAAAAACCCATATGAAGAAATTCAAGACCTGTGGCTGAAAGCTGGGTGCAGGGGAGGCAGGGAACAGGATTAGGCCTGCTTTGTAAATCATATCAGGCTTTTTCTACAAGTTACCTTTTGGTTTTGTAGAGCACGGTTGAATCTCTGCAATATGGAGTCAGCTAGACATTCATTCTGCAGTATGATTTCGGCTCTGCCTCCTAATTCCAAAACTCTTCTACAAACTTTCAAGCGGCACTTGTGCTTTGAAATGCATTATATGTGCGAATAGCTCCAAAATGTAGACCCCATGGTTATGGGTAAAAATCATAGTGCCCATGCCTTACCCCAGGAAGCTAATTCCTATTGTTAATGAATGAAAAATATTGTACTTAGAGTCCCTGGCCTGTGTGCAGCTCTCACTGGGAGTTTATGAGTCGTTATTTACCAATTACGAGACACTGAGATGATGTTAGCTTTTGAATGAGCCATAAAGGTCACCTTCCAGTTCTTTCCACCTCCAGTGAGACCCCAGAAGGTAAACACAGACTTGGGCCTCACAGACTGGTCTTGACTCTGCATGTTTATCACTCCCTGCTGCCTCTACCCCAACCCAAACCTCCATCATTTCCCCCCAAAACTATGACCTGAGCCTTGTCTCAGGCCAGCTGACCTCCTGCTTCTCTGTCACTTGGAGGTGGAACTACAGTGTATCTTTTAGGACTTGTTAATTCCCAGAAAATAGTCCTATCTTTGAAGGACTTAATAATTGTGAAAATATAATCATTGCGAAAATTGTTTCCTGCTTACTTATGTCCCTGGATATCTTTTTAAATCTCAAGGAAAAGTGAATTTTTCCTGTTATTTTGAAATTGTTGCTGGGGGCACAGTTGTAAAGAGAGCTGTTACCTTTGACAGGTGCTCTGAATTACCTTAATCCACTGCTGTGGTAGTTTGAAGAATGTCCTCCAATAGATTCAAAAGTTTATTATAATTGTAAATTGTCTCCAGCCAGTTCTGGCTGGAGGAGGTATGTCACCTTGGCCAGATCCTAGGGTTCAGCCCTAAGGTATTTCTGGGGTGGATCTGGAATTCTAGCTTTACATATGCAAAAAGCAGTCTGAGCTCAAGCCTGGAGTTCCTTTTGTTTTGCTAGTTTAGAGTGTGTTTGCTTGCTTGAGGTGCTGGTGGTGGGTTTTTCTCTCTCTGCTTCTTCTTCTGTAAAAGGGAGCCAGCCTTTTTCCTTAACTTCCCCTGGGTCTGTTACTCCAATAAATACCTTTCTCCCCAAAATTGTGCCTGGTTTGGAGATTCATCCCAACGACGTGTGGCTGACTACAACAGGTAAGCTTACCACATTGGAAAGCTGAGAAAATAATTCATTAATGTGCATAGATGCTTTCCTTACGTGATTTAGAAAGATATACACAATACAAACTCTTTCCTAGACCTCCACCATTGCAAAGCTAAAAAAAAAAAAAAATTAAACTGAAATCCAACTATTTAACCTTCATAAATGAAGTAACCTGCATTGCTAACATTAAACGTTTGATTTAATTTACTTGCACAGGTAGCTCGCTGAGAAGGCATTTAACCTTAAAGTTAATGATATCAGATCCATCTCAGTGTATGAGTCCAATTACTTTCTACTGTGCTGCACAAACTAATATTAAGTTCTCGTTTTAGTAATATTCTTGGGCTGGAGGGAGACATTATCCTCAATTATACCTGTAAAATATCTTTGTCAACTTCATATGATTTCCACTTCAAGAGCACTGGGCAAGGAAGTCAGGGTGGGTAGGACCCAGCGAGCAGCAGAGGACCTCAGACGCCAGGTTCAAGGAGAAAGCTCTTGAAACCAAGCATGAATGTCTGTTTTAATTATGTCTAGGACAAGTGGACCTCAATCCTTTGATATTTGGCCACATTTGGGACAATTAAGTTTGCTTGTATATTTCCAAACAAAAAAAAAATAAACTATGTAAAAAAACTTTGGAGAATTTATCATCATTTCAGAAAGGAAAGACCATTGTGATTAAAAATCTCTTAGTTCAATGGAAGAACACATGTTTAATATGCACAAGGTCCTAGGTTTCATATCAAGTACCCAAAACAAAACACAGCAGCAAAAACAACCCTGAGAAGTCATAAAAGTGAAACATGTACAGATGTTCTTCCCAGGCATAAGGCACACCTGTATTCCTTCCTGCACTTCGGAGGCTGAGGCAGGAAAATTATAAGTTAAAAGCCAGCACAGGCCACATAGCAAGTTCAAAGAAAGCCTGAACTATACAGTAAAACAAAACAAAAACCACACAGATCAATGTAACTAGAAACATAGCCAACATGTGACTCTGGGAAAATTTACTAAACAAAATCAAAATACACACACAAAAATAAAAACTGGAGAAACACACATGGGGTTGAGTAGACAGCTCAGCAGGTTAAGTCCTTATTTGCAGAGTCTTCTTACTGGCCAGGGGTTCAATTCTCCAGCACCCACATCCCTTTGATTCTAAGGAGTCTATAACAATGGGAGGCAGAGCCAGGAGAACTGAAGCTTGTGGCTCAGGTAGTCTGACAGTTTGCAGTCTGGCAGTTCCTTTGCAGTGACAAAAGACCCTGTCTCTGTCCTCTCAGCATGAACTGACTGGTGCATTCATGACCCCACAGTGGTTACCCAGGTCCTCCAAGACCTGCACAGTTCTGAGCCCATCCACACTGTGACATGGGGGTGGAGGAGGGCAAAGAAGTGAGACAGCAAGACAGAGGCTGACCTTGACAGATGAGGGTCCTCAGGGCGTGGGGATGTGGGGTAGAGGGGGGTGGAAACATGATCAAATTACTGTATGTTCATATATTAAAGTTCTCAGAGAGAGAGAGACAGAGAGAAAGAGAGAGAGAGACCCTATCTCAAACAAGGTGGAGCACAGACCAAGGTGTCCTTGCTTGCATGTTGGGACACATGTGCTCATACATTCATAATACATGCATACATATATACATACATACATACTGCAGCCCTGACATACTAGGCTTGGATCCCATGTAATGAATGTCAAGATTAGGGTCAGAATGCGTAAGCGAGATATATAACAGTAACGGGATTGGTTGAATCAGCTAACCCACTTGGAGGCAAGCTCTTCCTGTACCAGTCATCTGCTAGCCAGAGGACAGGGTGACTGGTGCTCCATCCAAGGAGCTGGAGGGAATAAGAAGGAATGGCGTCGTTGTAGCTCCGTCTGTGGCTGATGGCCGCGACACTCCCCGGGACATCACTGCAGCAGGTCCATGATGCTGAAGCAGTGGAGGGTGGCGTCCATGACGACAGCAGACACCATGCGGACACTCACTTGGAAAGAATACAGCTTGCAGGTGCTGCTGGCTTGCCCTTTCTCTTCCTACCTCTTTTATCCATCCAGGACCCCTCACACATTCCCCAGTCATTGTCCCACCACACACCAATTGTCAATCCTCTCTGGAAACACCCTCAGAGGCACCCAGAGGTGTGTGTTACAAATCCCCCAGGCAACACCCAATCTGGTCAAATTGACAATCTTCATAATATAAAAAGATCATCAACAAATCAGCTTCAAAAATCTAATGCATTCAGAAAATACAATAAAAATATGCTAGCAGGGGATCCTCATAAAGAAAGAAATGTCTCTTATCTGACTGAAATAACGCTCAAACTCACTCATAATAAGGGTGCAATTGCAGCAAGATAGCAGAATTTGTTACCAGACTGGCTAAGCACCAAGGGTTTAAAAGCACATTGCAGGTGATACTACAGAGTAACAGACAGTCGCATACAGTGCTGATGAACAAAACACTTGCAAATTTCTACGGAAGATAACTTTCCAGTACTCAGCATAATTACACATATATTACACATAAATTAAGGACAATAACTTAAGCATGTGCTCATCTTGGGAAACAATGCATTATAACGTGTGTCTGTCTGTCTGTCTGTCTGTCTGTCTCTCTGTCTTTCTGGGTGTTCCAGAGTATCTTGCCACTGCAAACAAATACCTGTGTGGCTTTAGATGAGTATCTGGGGAATTGAACTCGAAACAGCAGGCTTTGCAAGCAAGCATCTTTGGCCACTGAGCAATCTCCCCAGGCCCATATTATAACAATTTCTCAGGTGAGTAAACAACCAAAAATATTCACATGTAATAGATATGCTGAATAAATCAAGAAATATGCACACTAAGAGACTACAGTGATTTTCAAATAGAATAAAAAGGTTCTTTATATATTAAAATTAATTGATCTTCAATATGTACGGCTGGGCTAAAAACATGTGTGTAATGATCCACAATACTTGTGTGAAAAAAATATTTGACAGAAAATAGATTCAATGTTATGTTGTGACTACCCCTTAAAAATTGATATGCTAAATTATAATTTCCAGTGTGATGGTATTTGTACATGGGGGCTTTGGAAAGTATTTAGTCTTGTGTGGAACCCTCATGATGGGGCATCTTAGAGAACAGGCAGAGGGCTGGAGAGATGACTTAGCAGTTAATGCACTTGCCTCCAGAGCCTAAGGACCCACGTTCAATTCCCCAGTATCCATATAAGCCAGATGCACAAAGTGGTATGTGCATCTGGAGTTCATCTGTAGTGGCTAGAGGCCCTGGCACACCCATGTTCACTCTCTCTGTCTCTCTCTGTATCTCTGCTTCCAAATAAAATACAAAAATAAAGTAAGAACAGAGAGCTGGCAGGCTGTCTTCTGCCTGTGATGATACGAGAAGTGCATTGTCAGAATCGAGCCCTCAGCAGAACCCAACCATGTTACCACCTTGGGCTTCCAACCTCCAAACCTATGAGAAATAAATTTATATGGCTTATAAGTGACCTCATCTATGGTGTATTGTTACAAACTGACTAAGACACACCTCCAAATAAACAAAAGACATACAGGGATAGTACTCATTTACTGCAAAGAGAATTATTGGGCTGAGGGACAAAAGTGGGAGGGAGGGTCTGTGACAGGTAACTTGTGTACCTCTTAGGGAGGCCTTGTCTAACCTATGGTCTGACACCAGGATGGGACGTATTTAAAGGGAAGCTGCTTAGAAAGCTTGAGACGTAAGAACAGTGTTTAATGTCAAGGGTTGGTGGGATTCTCCACACTATATGAAATACCTGAAATAATCAATGTATAGATAGAAAAGGTTTATTTTAGCTCACAGTTCTGTAGGTTCCAGTCCCTGGCTGAGCAGACCTATTGCTTATCGGTCTCTGGTCATGGGGCTAGACGGAACACCATGACAGAAGTCTCTGGGAAAGAAGTCACTCATGACTAGAAGGGAAGAGAAAGAATGAGAGTCTAGGGTCCCAACAATCCTATGAAAGGGTATATATTTCCACTGACCTAAAGACCTACCACCAGGGCCCGTGTCTTACAGGTTCAACCACCTTCCAGTAGTGCCCCTGAGGACTCAGCCTTCAACATGTGAGCCTTTGGGAGAGATTAAAGAGACAAGCTATCCCATCAGGCTCATGGTTTGATAAGAATTGAAATATTCAGAAAGTGTTTTAATGTATTCCATTTATGTTTAATTTTTCAAAGAAAAAAATTAATATAGAGACTCTTGAGTAATTACTTTTTAAAAATCAGATCTAACAGATTTAAAAAAAAAAAGAGTGTTACACTTACCCCCAAGATTACATTGGAAGAAAACGGGATAGGCAGAAACAGATGAGTTGGCAGCTTGGGCAAAGATGGGGGGATTATTTTAACACCATGCAAGGTCCAGAATTGGAAGCTGCCTGGGAAGGTGGAAAACAACATATGACCCTGTGATTACTAAAAAAAAGTTATTACTAAAGCTGTTTGGTTATTTTTGAAACATAGAGTTATCTCCAATCCTACAGGACTGAAAGGTATATGTCATCATAATTGAAAACAGGCGGGTTTTTAATACCACCTGAAACACCACCGATGACTAGTCGGCAGTGATTTCAATAACGCAGTCGAGTTAGCCTGCACGTGAGAGACAAGAGTGGCTAAAATAGAAATCCTCCCAGAGACATAATTCTTCCCATTTACATTTTCGTAGTCCCAAAAAAATTCTCCCTCTGGCACAAAAATCTCTTTCCTCATAAACTCAAGCTGGGCACAATATGGTCTTTCTCTCATCTTTTCTTCCCCAGCACATGGTTTGACATTGGTTCATTGCCATTACTATCACCTTCAACAAATCATTTTCTTCACTTGTCCAATTACAGCCAACATAAAAATGCCAGTCCTCCATGCTTCTCATTTCAACACTGGACTTGACATGGCGTGACTCTAAATCACAGAAACTGCTTGTCAGTTTCCGTGACTTAGATTAATTTTCACTCCCCTTTCCCTTTTTTTTATTCCATGTTTCTGATGGGGGATGGGCATGGTGCAGACGATGGCCAAGTGCATGCTCCTTGGGACCCCTACCTTCCCTAAGACAGATTTATAGCACATATTTGTTCTCAGAAGTGTTAGTACATCTCCCCTTCATTCAATAATAAAAAAGAAAACAGTCTCGTAAATGTGTATAGATATCTTCTCCCATCCTTTAGGGATAAGTCCTTCCTATTAGGACAATGGAGGAAGAAAATGGGACAACTGCTCTCCTAAGAAGGAATCTTGTGGATGTTCTGCTCATTTCGTTTCTACTGTCCCCCAAACAGACCAGCCAGTGCTGCTTTCCTCATGATCAGTGACCATATTCCAAGACATATACCATGGCCAGGACCAACGTAGGGATTTGAACAAACATTCTCTCTTCTCATGAGCTTAATAAACACAGATTGGTAAGGAAGAGAACAAGCTATGAAATTTAAATCTTCCTAAATTCACGTTTTGTGGGTTAATGCATACCCTGTGCAATGGGGGTGAGCCTGTCTTCCAAGCAAGAATTGCAATGCTATTAGATGCCTGCTTTGTTTTGTTTCTGTGCATGTTATCTTGGCCTCCCTGAGGTCACTGGTGTTGTTTTCATTTGTCCCTCCACTTGCCTGTTTCATTGGTCTCCTTCTTAAATGCTTGACTTGCAACACACACTTGTAGATTTCCATGGGAACAGAATCACCTTGAAATATAAGATAATATTCCAGCCAGCCTGCAGAAACACCTCCGGGGCTGTCACGCAGCTGGGTTCTGGTCATTACTGTCAGGCTGTTATAGGTGAGCCACAGACATCCCTGGATTGGGGAAATCTCAGTGTCTAGAAGATTAAATATTTGTCATCGCTGATGTTTCCTGCCTGGATGCACTTTATCTTAGACCCTGTGTGTTTCTGTTATTTTCTTTAAGAAAAAAAATACCATCCCAATTTAGACTTGAGGAATTTTCTTGATTCAATCTATATGCCCTAAGATCTAAACTGTACACATTTTTTTAAATCTAGATCCATCAGAAGTAAGAATATGTCGATCCCCAGGAGCTCCTCAACTATGGTATCTTTTGTACTTCATAACTAATTCTAAAATGCTCCTTAAGGATCATTGATTTGAACAATTTCTTCTTAATACTAATGGCTATCCTGGGAATGCTAGAATGTATTGAAAATATCCATTTAGCTAAGGGTTGAGAGAAATAGGTCTCTTGTATTGCTTTAATTCTATTGAATCCTGATTGTGTTGTAGTCCTGTGCCATAAAAGACCCCATACTGTTTTACATAGTTGTCACCAACTTCACATGTCTATCAATGACATCTGTCACTATAAGACACATGCTAGAATTTAAGCACAATATATAAAACAGAATGTTAATTATCTCATCAACAAATTTAAATATGTTGAAATAGTTAAGTTTTCAATAAATAAAATGGGAATAAATAAAATGTACTGTCAATATTAATTTCACTTCTTTCTTTAGTTTTATAGTGTGGCTAAAAGAAAGTCGTAAACTCCAGGGACTGGAGAGATGGCTCAGCAGTTAAAAGACACTTGTCTATAAAGCAGAAGGACCTGAGTTCAGTTCCCCAGTACCCATGTAAAGCCAGATGCACAAAGTGGTGCACTCGTCTGGAGTTTGTTTGCAGTGACTGGAGGTCCTGGGGCACCCATTCTCTCTATGTCTCTTTCTGTCTCACTCTCTCAAGTAAGTAAATACATAAAATACTTTTAATTTTTTTAAAAAGAAAGTGGTCAACTCTGTATTTGTTGCTCCTGAAGAGCCCTCAGAGTAACATTTCCAAGCTCGGAGAGAAGGATCTCGGGCCTGGTCTTCACTACGGTTTTGTCCAGCCTCCCACACGATCTGAATGTCATTGGTCCTGGGCCCAAGACAGGTGTTCAATAAATACTTATTATATAAAGAATTAAATGAAGGTGAGTAGATGATTTACTAACTTCCAAAGAAATTAAAATGTTTTAAAAATATAAAGAAGTCATTTTATTGGGGAGGGAGGGTAAATAAAGGTAAGCACAAAATGCCATCAGTTTGTAAAATATAGAAACTATGTTTAAAACAAAAAATAAATGTTTGTTGAAATTGCAGTATCAAAGACACATTAAAAAGGTATTTATCAGGTTTGGTGGTATATGATAAAAAAAGTGATATATTGTTTCTATGAAAGATAACATAAAGATAAAGCCTCACAGTTTATGTGAAATTTGATGCACTTATTTTGATAGTAATTCATGCCAACTGAAGATCAAAGTTAAACCAAAACTTGACAGAGGAATTGGTTTGAATTTGTAAGTCATATACAAAGAAAAAAGGTAAGGTGTCATATTGGCAATTAATGACATCAAAGTTCCCTCTCAGTATTAGCGTGGACTAATTTGCCTTGTTCAAAACTCTAATTAAACCCAAATATCTATCAACTTTAATTGGAAATTCATCAAAAGTGACTTCATTGTCACAGACAGAATGTGTGTTTGAAATGTTGGAAAACAAACTAAACAATTTGAGAAAAAACAAATCCTTTAAAAATCTGAAGATGGAGCCATCTGTCAAGTAAATTTTTAAAAATATTTTATTTAGTTAGTTTCAAGGAGAGAGAGAGAGAGAGAGAGTGAGAGAGAGAGAGAGAGAATGGATGCACCAGGGCCTCTAACCACTGAAACACACTCCAGATGCATGCACCACTGTGCATCTGGCTTTCTATGGGTACTGGGGAATCAAACTTAGGTTGTTAGGCATTGAGGCAAGCACCTTAACTGCTGAGCCATCTCTCCAGCCCCTCAAGTAAGTTTTGAAAGTTAAGAAATAAGGACACTTGGGGCTGGAGAGATGGCTCAGTGGTTAAGGCACTTGCCTCCAGTGCCTAAGGCCCCGGGTTCAATTCCCCAGCACCCACATGGGCCAGAACCATCTCTCTCTCTCTTTCTCTCTCTCTCTCTCTCTCTCTCTCTCTCTCTCTCTCTCCTTGAAAAATGAATAAATAAAATTAAAAAAAAGAAATAAGGACACTTAAAGACATGTAAAAGACAACAAAACTAACATTACCCAACCTCAGGCACTGTCCTAAGCAACTTACATAAATTAACTCATTTAATCATCACATGAGCTTTGCACTGTGAGGCTATAGTTATCTCCATTTTATAGACAGGAAGAGGGAAAGAAGAGATAACTATCCTGCCTGAGATCAGATGGCCAGGGAGAGGAGACAGGGCCCGAAATGAATCCCAGGCAGCCTTATTTCGGATCACTCCGGAATGTACTGAATGACAACTTGTCATGTGACAGGTGATTTGCATAAACTGATCATGGAATCTCTACAGGGTCTTCTGGGAATATGTGATCATTACCAATGTAATCTGTGAGAGAGGTCATAACTCAGAGAAGTTGGTCCTTATCCAAAGTGACCATACATGTCAGCATCAAGATTTAAACACAGGTCCATCTGACTCCCAGAGTCCTTCCATAATAAATTAGTACCATCTCCATTGTGCCAAATGGACAGTCCTCAAGTGGCTTTGAATAAGCCTTCATCTCTGAGCACACATCCGTCACAGAGTCTGATGAAGGCAGGTAGCCTAGACGATCTGCAAGGTGCATTCAGAAGTACTTTCCTTCAGGGAACCTGAACAACATTCAGTTTAGTGAAAACTGCTCTTTTCTTTAATCCCTGTGACATTACACTATCCTCATTGTCTTGCATTTGTTATTTTGCTGTGAAACTGTGGAAGTGTAAAGTGATGTAGATAAAGCTGTGGGCAGTGCTGGTTTAGGGCTCAGGACCCTGGATAGATCCAGGGAATCGCTCTCCGCCTCCTCCACAATGAATTGCTGGATGCTGCCTACAGCATCTCTCTGCAAGCTGCTGTTCTCCCAAACAAAGGGAATTTGCTGCCTGACCCACAAATCCGCAGATCAGTGAACAGTTCAAACAGGAAGCAACGTGTTCACCTCCCTCTGTTTTCCTTGAGAATTCAAAGGAGAGGAAAGTAAAGGAAAGCTAATGCTCATCATGCTGAAGAATTAGAATGCGGGAAAGTTAGAAATGGAAAGTTATGCTTCCCAGAGTAACTATAACTTGGCATCCTCTATATAAGGGCATAAATATAACAGCAAATATAGAACATAAAATACCATCGTGTATACATGGAAGGAATAATGATAGCTGGGAGGGTCATAATTTTGACTTTCCTGACTTTTGTGAATTTAAATCCTCAGCCATGATGTTGCATTAATATATACAAGTTTTTTAACCAATCTTGACTTGATTTTTACCTCTGTCTCTGTTTTCTTGGCACTAAGTGGGTTAAGCAGTAACCTTTGAACACTGGACCTTCCAAATTTGATTCTCATCCATGATTTGATCTTTCAGAGGGGGAAAGATGGGAAGCATGAGTATTTTGTCCTGTTACCTCATTAAACAAGAGGGGAAAACTAAAGGCGAAGTGCTCAGCTGTGGCTGATTGTTGAACAGTGGGGGAATGCAGAAACCGTTAAATAAAACAAGTCACGCATTGGACCAGAAGGGAAGAAAAAAAGCTGAAGCAATCATTTAAAGCTGAACACTGCTGTGTTTTATTTAATGCTGAGGGGTGTTTACAATGCTGTGGTTTCCAGAGGAAGGTTAATCTAGATGAATATGAGTAGAGGTGTAAGAGATTGCTTCACACCAGCTCTTTGCAGTGAATATTTTAGTAACCATTGTGAATCCATGTTGGCAGTGTACCCATCAAATGAAACAGAAAAGAAAGCAAGTGTCACACACACACACACACACACACACACACACACACACACACAGCCCCAAAGAATGAATTTTGATTTAAAATAGAGACAGAGGTCTTTTCACTGCCCTCCGCTATAGTGCTGATGGGGTAGAAGATAGGTTTCATCATAGTAAAGCACTCCTTTTTGAGCTTCTGTATTCTCAACTTGCTGTCCTATTTGTGAACTTTAGAGGCAGGAGGAGTAAAAATCCTCCACCCGTTCTCCTTCCAGCTTTCATTTAGTTTCTCTTCCCCCGTGAGCTGAAAACTACAGTAGCCCTTCTCTCCTTGGAGAATTTTACCTTGCCTCGGCATCACACTCAGTCAAAATCTATTCAATATTCTAAGCCGTGCCACAAGGGCACGTGTTCCTGTCTTATTTCCTTCACTAGAAAGTACCTATTGATCCCTCCAAAACCTGAGGGCCAAATGGAAATGAGAGAAAAGAAGTTCCACGGGGAGAAAAATGCAGATTTCCTGAGCCCCTTCCTCTCTTCCATTCTGACCAGAATATCAGTGCAGACAGGACAATACTGGAAACTCAACACTAGTCTCCTCCTTCCTTCTTCCCCAAGCCTATGCTAATAGGGCCATTGGTGTTCTCACTTTCAGAACCTCAGGGCCAAAGATCCATCACAGATGGATGAACCACTGCCCAGCCCATAATAAACAGCAAGTTCCCCCACTACCGTTCAAAGATGCTGACTTTTCTAAATAACTACCAGCAATCCGAACATGTTTAGTAGAATTTTCAGTCTACTTAACATTGTTCATGATTTTGAACTCCCTCCCCCTTCAATCCTACTGCTTTTCCTTCTGTTTTATTGCTTCTGTCCTGACAGAACCCAGTGAGTTAAGCATTCAGAACAAAAGCACACCCCTATCTCCCTTTGAAAAATTAAGAGCTCACTTTTAGAACAATGTGACCAGGCATGTCCAATCAAACATCACCTCTGATAGTCATATACATTGAAAGCAAATTGCTTTTTGATACTATGGGGTCATTTTTATTTAGATTATGTTTAATTCACAATGTTTAGGGCCCTTGTCCTAAATGTGACTTTGCAGCATTTGAAAAGCCAGAAAACAAAGGAAGGACACACCCGAACTTTCTCCCACTCGTGTCCCTGTCAAAAGAGCCAGGATGTTCTGATCACCTCAAGCAGATCACAAGACCTTCTTTCCAAAGAAGCCAGCCTGAGTCTGAAGCGACTCGGGGACACAGAGGAGATTGAACACATGAGCTTTAAGTTCCTATTAGTTACCATCAACTCATACTGGTAGAGACTAGGAACAGGGTGGCCTTCCTTTGTAGGAAGGTAGTTAGAGACACCAGGTCACAAACAACATGGACTTCAGCCCTGGTGAGGTGAGAGTTTCCTTCTGGACCTAAACCTGGTTCATCAGGCTGGTGATCAGGAACAGCCCTCTATAAAACTGATTTATTAAGCTGGCAATCGGGGCCAGCCCTCTGTTTTAACTTCCCGGTTCTTCCTCCTTTGATGGGTTTTGCAATTTTTTTCCCCACTGAGGGTGTGGGAAGGGGTTCATTCTGAATCTGTTCTCTTCTCTCTAACTGAGCAACCAAACATGGTCCTACATATCATTTAAACTGAACCAGAAGGAAGCTCATCAGATTCAATGACTAATTTACATCCCCAAGGTTATAAGGAAACCCAAGGCAAGTCACCCTGGGGACTACCTGCTGGGGACCCTTCCCAGCTTGAAAGCTTTTCTGTCTTAATTTCACTTTTTTTAAATAAGCCTTTGTTTAACCTCCCCTTCTGCCATGTCTGCCCTTGTAAATTCTTTTCATGTCACAACACGGGAACTCAGAGCCACTAGCTTCAAAGGCATCATGACTCTCAAAACCAGTAACCTCTCTGTCCACTCACATAGCTCCCAAGCATCCCCCTTCATCAAACCCAATGTAAATATACATGCATTTCACCATTTCTGTGGGTGCTTTATGAAGTCTGATAGATATGTGGTGCTTGGGTTTAATCCTGGGGCCTCACACATGCTAGGTAGGTACTTCACCACTGAGCTATACCATAGCCTGTGTATAAAACAAAACAAAGCAAAATGTTCACTTTTTTTTGTTAATCTGTTCTTATCAAATTTCCTTTTAGACGCATCCAGAATCCCAAAGGTCAGGACTCTCTTCTCCCAGCAACGGTAGCTAGTGCCCTGCCTGGGACCATTTCTGTTATCAGCCTGGGACAGACACATGGCTTCGTCTCAAAGCTGCTGGTAGAAGCTCCCGGCCTCTGACCAAAGCCAGCACGAGGAGACAATTCCCATATCGGTATCTCAGATCTATTCCTGTGGAGACTTAACTGGCAAAAACACATGTCTTCTTTTTTGCTTGTTTACATTTTAACTTTTTATTGACAATCTTCATGCATACCACGATCATAATCCCCTCCAACTGCTACGTAGTACTGAGTGCCCCACTGTCTCTGTCTCTCTCAGCACTTTGATGAGTTCTGAGTCTCCCCAGGGGAGACCAAAGTGAAAGTAGCATTAATCTATGCCATAAAGAGAAGTACTTAGAGGACACTGATGGACACAATACATCCGCTGAGCCAGACAAGGGCAGTAGCCCCACTCCAAGCCTATGACCTCCCAGCCACAGGCTTTTTATTCGGTTTTCAGTACCAGGCATGAATTCCCTTTTCATGGAGTGGGCTTCACATCCAGTCAGAGAGCAGTTGGTTTCCCCTATAACCGATATGCCACCCTTGCATTATTTACACATTTGGCCCTACGGAGGTGGGTTAACCATGAAGCTTGCAGGGTCCACTTGGGTAAGACCTGAATATCTTCATGGTTAAATTGAAATTACCAGTAGATACATCTTTCAAAATTAGTCCTGGTGGGAAGGAAGACAAGAAAAGGTCAATCAAGGTGTGGCTCCCCAAAAATCATGCATTTTCATTGCTTGGTCCCTGTCATGGTTTGATCCAGGTGTCCCCACCAACAAATGAATGTGTTCTGAATGATGGATCCCCAGCTGATGGCAGTTTGGGTTTTACAACCTCGCTGGAGCTGTGTTGTTGGGGGCGGGCTTATGGGGGTTATAAACCAGCTTCCCCTTGCCAGAGTTTGGCACACCTTCCTGCCACTATTTCCAGTGTTGTGGCAGAAGTGATGTCCAGCCCTCTGCTCATGCCATCGTTTTCCCTGCCAGGATGGAGTCTCCCCTTGAGTCTGTAAGCCAAATAAACCCATTCCTCCACAAGCCACTTTTGCTTGGGTTCTTTCTGTGCAGCAACTAGAAAGCTGACCACAACAGTCCCCAGCTGGTGGCAATTTGGGAGGTGGGGCCATGCTGGAGGAGGTGGTCCTGGGAGAGACTTTGGGGTGTTATAACCTAGATTCACCCTCGCCAGAGTTAGCTCACTTTTGCTGCCATCTTCCGCCTTTTGTGGTAAAATGTTATGTCCAATCTCTGCTCTACCATTCTTTTTCTGCCATCGTGAAGCTTCACCGCAAGACTATAAACCGAAATCAACTCTTTTTCCTCACATCTGCTGCTTGTGGTCAGGTGTTTTGTCCCAGCAACGAGAAGACAACTTCGATACAAGGTATACTAACAGGAACAAGAAGTCTTGGTTGATGACTGCACTTCAAGAGGTTTCTCGTGGGGTGACTGCAGATAACTATATGTGCCACGAACTTTAAAAACCCAAAGTATTCAGAATATTTTCACTGTCAAGGATAAATGTTTGAATAGATACAAGTAACTCGATTTTTACACTAATACATTCAAGTATCATGAAGATTACCTGATCACCCATAAATGTTTGATTTTGTGTTTCTGTTTCAGTTAAAATAAATTTTTAAAAATTATATTATCAAAAGTTATGAAAATAATTTAAAATTTTTTTGAATTATGATGATTCCAATTAAAAACTGGTTAAATTAGAAAACTCACTATTATGGCAATCTTAGGTTCCACTGTTTGCTGCTTTACGAAAAAACTGAGAGACAGGAATTAGTCAAATAATAATGGATTTATTTATAGCTTTGACCAGAAATGGGAAGAGAAAAATTCTCAGCTTCTCTCCACCTGGCCTTTAACAGGGACACAATTTATAGAAAAGATAAAACACACCCTAGGATATATTCCTGAATAGATTTAGCTGTGGGATGAATCTTTCCCTGGTCGGGTTCACCCTCTGTGTATACGCCTTGGGTCCTGGGGCTTCTGGCTACTCTCACCCCAGCAAGGGATCCTGGAGAAAGCTGTGTTCCTCCGGCTCCCTGTGTCATTGAGGCACATTAGTTATTATCTGCTCCTCCTTTGGACGGCCATGGCTTTCAGTTTTCTGTTACTTATCAGAGCCCATAGGTCACTAGGGACTCCAAGAAGAAGAGAAGATAGAAATACGGGCCATACCCTCCCTGGTTCCTAATATGCCAACTGCTGCCAGTGCTTGGGGGCTGGGGACAGGGGCAGGTTGTCTTTTGTTCATGTCTTTCTTTGGGGAATATATATATTTGAGACTGGTTCTAGATCTTGGGAGAGCTACTCTTGCACACAGTAGACCCTAAAAGGATCTCTCCTGATGACACAGTAGATTCTAAAAGACTTATCCTATTTGCGGTGAGTCCCTTGATAGATTTCTTTGGTTTAAGGGACAGAAAAGGGAGAGATGTGCCTAATACTACCAGGCATGCAGGAATATTTATGATTTATCCTGGCTGAAATCTGATATAAGAAAACATTTTTCTTGTTGTCAGAAGTTGGCCAAAACAAAGATGCTCAGAGCACAAAGACCTTTTCTATTTTTTCAAAGCATTCT
>PVHP010022070.1:0-21746 GCA_004024765.1 Zapus hudsonius
CATGTGGGAAAAGAGGGGCCGAGTCCTCTAGGGAAGCTAGTTTTAAGTCCTCCCCAGGTGAGTCAGAGGGACAGCTGATTGGTTCATATCTGACCAATCAGTTTTAGCACCTAGGTTGTAGCTCTAACTAGACACCTCCCATTCAAAGGGAGGGGCTGGAAGGGGAGGAGCGGTCTCTATACACACCTGACTGTCACACCTACATATTCCTCCATCCAGGGGACTCTTTTGGAGCCCCACTTCACTGGTCTCAACCTTTAGTCTCCTTATGCTGGCATCCTCCTCCAGTTCTCTTGCTTCATCTGAATAGCACGCTGCTATAACTCTTCTTTAAAAATCAAGATTTTTTCCCCAGCATTGCTAGGATGGCTAACATAATACTAGAACTCAAGATAGGGAAGTAGGAAGATCAGAAATTCAAGGACAGCCTTAGGAACATAGGGAGTTTAAGGCTAGCCTGAGTTACACAAAGGATTCTCTCAACCAAAAGAAACATTCTTACTCTGTCCCCTGAGGGGGTACTGTGGTAGTTTTGAATAAATGTCCCCCAAAAGAATTAAGGGTTTATTAAAATTGTAAATTGTCTCCAGCCAGTTCTGGCTAGAGGAAGTGTGTCACCTTGGCCAGATCCTAGGGTTCAACCCTAAGGTATTTCTGGGGTGGGTCTGGAATTTTAGCTATACATATGCAAAAAGCAGTCTGAGCTCAAGCCTGCAGTTCCTTTTGTGAGTTTGGAGTGTGCTTGCGTGAGATGCTGGTGGTGGGCTTCTGTCTCTGTTTCTGCTTGCTTCTGTGAAAGGGGGCCAGCCTTTCCTTAACTTCCCCTGGGTCTGTTCCTTCAATAAATATTTTCCTCCGCATAATCGTGCGTGGTTTGGAGATTCATCCCAGCGGCGTGTGGCTGACTACGACAGGTACCCAGTTTGAGTACTCAGGACTATAGCACTCTAATGCTTACATTTTTAGGAAGAGAAATTTTGGAGCCCCAGACATAAGCAGTTTTATGGGCACATGTGCAACTTTCATTACACAGAGCTGGGACTGTTTGCTTGTCTCGTAGTGCTGGACTTCTAACCAAGGATGTGTGCTCATGTTCATTCTAGGCAAGGGTCTACTGCTGATCCTCCCCAGATTAATATTATGATATGTTACGTTGAAATTCTGAAGGGTTATTTTATTTTCATTTATTATTTTTCTTTTTGGATGTTTTTATTGTCCAAAATTAGAAACATTGTATTAGTAAGTATTACATTGATATCCCCTATTCCCTCCTCCCTGTCCCCAATCCACTGGGTATCCTCCTCGGTGGGCATACTGGATGGTTCCATGGGGTAGGAGGTTATGGAGAGCACAACCGGCAGCCAGGTCCCCCTCCACACTTATGTGTTGTTGCTGAGGGGGACAATGTCTCTGGATAGTCTCCCCCAGAATTGTTTTATGTTAAATTCATGGACCTGTCAATGGTGATAAGGGACAGAGACACCACTTCACTTCCAGCTAAATGTGGGGCATGCAGAGATATTCTTTCTAAAATGAAGTATAAGTTCTTACATCTGATCTCTCATACCATCAAGGAAAAGCACAATACCTACTGGACCTATTAGATTTTGGAGGGAACACATTCCCCACTTGACTGTATTGCTCTTGCACATACACCAAATGACTCAGAAGGCTGCTGGTTTTTAACTGAGGCCCAGAACAAGAAAGGGCTCTTCAACAGATCCAGGCTGATCTGCCACTTGGGCCATGTGATCCTGAAAATCCAAGAATACTTGTGTCAGTGGCAGACAGGGATGCTGTTTGGAGTCATTGTCAAGCCCCTATAGGTGAATAACAGTAGAGGTCCTTGAATTTGGAGTTCTGCAGACAACCATTCTCACTTTGAGAGACAGTAGGCTTACAATTGTGCCTTTACTGGAAACGGAATACTTGACAATGGGCCACCAACTTACCATGTGACCTGGGGTGCTCATCATAAACTGAGTGTTACCTAATCTACGAAATCATTATATGCTAATGCTACTTCAACATGCCCCAATGAAACAGTCCACTGTTCCTTCACAATTTCCCTCATTCTATCTCCATGCCCAACTATGATATCACAATGCCCTAGTATAAGATAACAATGATCCCTCAGGAAAAAAAAATCACAAAACACAGTCACATTAAAAGACCCTACAATGCCCAACCCAACATCACAACACCCAACTTCTTTTTTAAAAATTGTTTTTATTTATTCATTTACAAGGAGAGGGAGAGAGAGAGAGAGAGAGAGAGAGAGAGAGAGAGAGAGAGAGAGAGAGAGAGAGAATGGCATGCCAGGGCCTCCAGCCACTGTAAGCAAACCCCAGATGCATGCACCCCTTTTTACATATGGCTTTACATGGGCACTGGGGAATCAAACTTAGGTCATCAGGTTTTACAGGCAAGTGCCTTAACCACTGAGAAATCTCTCCAGCCTCCCAACTTCTTTTTTATTGTGTGGTGTGTGTGTGTGTGTGTGTGTGTGTGTGTGTGTGTGTGTGTGTGTGTGTTTGGACATGTTAGGTCCTTTTGTCCCTGCAAACAAACGTCACTTTTCATGTCTGGCTTATGTGGATGGCTTGGGAATTGAAACCCATCAAGCAAGCTCCTTTAACTGTTAAGCCATTTTTCCAACCCCAAGATATTATACTTGCCTAATATGATCTCACAGTGCTTCACTGAGTAAGTGCCATACTGTGACATCAAAATGCCAAATGGGTCATCACAATACCCTATTGCTACTTCACTATGCTCCCATGGTATATCACAATGCTTCATTGTAACTAAGCAATGCCCTAGAGTGACCACAAATGCCCCAGTGTACAATAATAACCCCCAAGTGTGACATCACAGTGTCCCAAGGTTATATCACAATGCTTGACTATGTCATGAAGAGCCACTGTGACATAATAATTGTCTACAATGTCATTTATATCCCTTATTGTAACACACCACAATGCTCCATTGTGACAAAAAAATGCCACAGAGTGTCATCACAGTACTCTATTTTTTCATCACCTTGCCCCAATGTGATCTCATATTTCTCTACTGTGACATAAATTGTCCTACCATGATATCACAATTAACCACTCAAAATAGCCTACTCTAACACCAACATAAAATGCCCTACTATGACTTCAATGTCCTACTATGATGCCACAATGCTCTACTATGACAGCACAGTGACCAATTGTACATGAAAATGCTCACTGTAATACCAAAATTCTACCCTACTGCACCACCACAGTACCCCTCTGGGTACCTTCTGTGACATTGCAATGCCAACTGGGCCATTGTTCTGCACTACTGCTGCTACAACATGCCCCAATGAATACCACAATGCTCCGCTGTGACATCACAATACACAGAACAACTGTGACATCACAAGGCCCTATGCTGACATTACAATGCACACAGTGATATCACAATGCCCTACTGTAACATTACACTTCTCCACTATCACAACATGCCCACTGTGACAGCACAATACCTTAGGGTTCTATCACTGTGAGTGTTCCATGCTGACAGCACAATGCCCCATTGTGACATTATAGTGCCCACTCTGAAGTATAATGCCTGCTTCTCATTGTGATTTCATAAAATCATACCATCACATCACAATTCCCCACAGTCCCTACTCAGACATCATAAGCTATACTGTTACATTTCCATGCCTCAGTATATCACAGTACTCCACTGTGATATAAAAGTGTCCACAATTACATCACAATGCCCTATTGTAACATGAAAATACATCACTGTGCCCTCATAATTCCCTAGTGTTACCACAATATCCAGCTGTGATATCACCATCCTTTATTTTGACATCACAATGTTCAACTGGGCCATTATATTACCCAGCAGCTACTGCAAAATGCTCCACTGTGACATCACTATGCCTGCCCCACAGGAACATCATAATGCCCTATTGTGACGCAAAATTCCCCACTGTCACTTTAAAATATTCATCTCTCATCCCAACACCCTACTGCTCTATCAACATGACCCACAGCAACATAAGGCCCCATTGTGATGTAACAATGCCCATTGTGATATCACAGCACTCTGTGCTGTCTCAATACCCTACTGTTCTATTAACATGCCCCAATGTGATCACAATGTCATACTGACATCAAATTGTCCCAGTGTTTCATCCGAATCCTTGAATGTTACAAGAAAATAGCCCGCAATGCTCTATTGTAACAAATACACCACTGTGACCTCATAATTCATACCTTCCTGTGCCATCACAATGCCCTACTCTGATATCACAATACCCAACTGTGATGTGATGCCCAATGGTAACATCCCAAAGATTTCTCTGGTGTATTTGGCCCAAATCCCATGCTAAACAAGAACAGAAACTCCTTAGTTGCTTCTGGATTTCATCATCACTTGTCAATTTATAGTGGCTGGAAGAGAAAGCAAACCAATGGCCAGTTATTGGATCATTTTCCTACTCAGACCCTCTGCTAGGCTGATTCCTTCTTCTCAGACTCCTTCACTTTACCCATTTCCTGGAGCTTGGGACTATTTGAATACTACCAAAGTTCTCAGGTTTTCATTTGTGACACCTTTGAAGGAGTGTGAAAGTGGATCTGCTCACAGATACTGTGTGCTACTGTTGCTACCAACAAATCCCCCCTTGAGACATCTCACTCCTCATTCTTGAGGGGACTTATGGGCAGAGGTTGTTCTGAGGATTTTTTTGTGTTGGGTGAAGGCACTGTGCCTCCATGGATAGAGGAGTGATTTATTATGATCAATATCAATTCTTACCTTGTCGGGATATAGAATCTCTTAGGAGACAAACCTCTGGATATGACTTAGAAAGTTTTCTAGATTAGGTTAATTGGTGTCAATGTAGGTGGTACTATTTCTGGAGCTAGGGATCCCAGGCTGAATAAACACAAGAAAGAAGGTTGAGTACCAACGTTTATCTCTGCTTTCTGATTACAGATATACTGTGACAAGCGGCCTTAAGCTCTGGCTACTCTGAATTCTCTACCAGGATGGACTGTATCCTCAAACTTCAAGCAAAAATAAGTCCTTCCTTCCTTAGTTGCATTTGTCAAGTGTTTTGTCAGAGCAATGTGAAAAGTAAAGAATATAGCATCTCAGACATGAGCGTATGCTCATGTGTCCAGTTGGGCAACGTCTGTGAATCCCCAAGATGCCTCAAATGTTATTGCAGACTTCATTAACAAAGAGATTTTCATAGCACCCAGGGCATGATGCTGGCTCACATATTCGTGAGAATTTGAAATGTTTGTTTTGAACCCATTAAATATTAGGTGATTCATTATTTATCAATGATATTTCTAATCCCCAGTATTCATTGTTTTTAACAATTTGAGAAACAGGAGACAAATACTGCAAAAAATGAATTCCACGCCAAATGCAGTCAACAAAATATCACCACCACACAAATTTTCATAAGCTTAATAAAGTCCACCAAGGTTTTGGGAACTAAGACCATGTGAATCAATCATACAAACAACTGTCAATTTCAAAATACAACGCAGCATAAATTTTTGCTTATACATAGACATTGATTTGTATTTTACGTATATTCAAAGAAACTAAGAGTAAAAGTATAAATTCAGTTTTATTTCATATTTTCAATATTATAAAATAGGTTTCTATTGATTAATTGGCTATAGACATTATGCTTTCTAAGAAGCAGTTACAAATAGGAAGTAGGGACACATACCATGCACAGAACACAGAACGCATTGGACATATACAAATAAGCATGATCGAGACAAAATAAATTGTGATTCTAGATACTGACAAATATATGGTTTGTGAATATTATGAAATAATAACCTAAAATTCCAGCGTCTGATATCTGCACAGAAAGAGACACAGAACAATTCATCTCAATAAAATTTCTTTTCGTGATCTTGTTGTAATCCAGGAAGTCTCTGACAAGCCTTTCCTTAATGAAAGGGAAGAATTATCAGGATAGACAGAGAAAATGTGGAGGCAGAGTGTGACTGAGAACTCTAATTCTGGAAATAAATGGGACAGAACAAAGCAAGGGGAGTTTGTCAAAAAGAAATGTGGAGGATTGGGCGTGGTGACACACACACCTTTAATCCCAGCACTCAGGAGGCAGAGGTAGGAAGATCATCGAGAGTTCAAGGCCACCCTGAGACTAATGCCAGGTCAGGCTGAGCTACAGTGAGACCCTACCTCAAAAAAACAAACAAAAAATGGAGAGATCTTTTTAGATATGGCGTTGTCTGGGTGAGTTAGTATTGCTCAAATGTAGTTTACTTGGGACAGAATAATCATTATTATTTGTGCCATTCACTATGGGACCTTTTTTGTTTTTGCCTGTGTAGTATGTGTGATGTGGTATGTGTATGTGTATAATGCATTGTATGATTTGCAGGCATTCATACATACAAGCCTTTCTACCATGTCACAAAAAAACAAGTTTGTTCCTCAAGAAAACAGGACTATTATCTGGTACTCCAAAATTCATGATAGAACTTCCTGGAAACTAGGTCATAGAAATATTTTTTTTTTTTTTTTTGGTTTTTCAAGATAGGGTCTCACTCTAGCCCAGGCTGACCTGGAATTCACTATGCAGTCTCAGGGTGGCCTCGAACTCATGGCAATCCTCCTACCTCTTCCTCCTGAGTGCTGGGATTAAGGGTGTGCACCACCACACCCAGCTGGCTTTGTTTTTTTTAAATATACATTTGTTTAAGCAGAGAGAGAGATAAAAGAGATACAGACAGAGAGAATGGGCACACCAGGGCCTCTAGCCACTGCTAATGAACTCCAGATGCATGCACCACTTTATGCATCTGGTTTCGTGGGTACTTGTAAATTGAACCTGGATTGTTAGGCTTTGCAGGCAAGCACCTTAACTGCTGAGCCATTTCTCCAGCCCATTCTCTTTTTTTTAAATATTTATTAAGAACTTTAATACATGAACATACTGAACAGATTACAAATTGGTTGTATTCCCATTTGGTTACCCTCTTATGTCCTCTCGCCTACACATCCATTTCTCTGAGGTTCCTTTTCAGTGGGTTATCTGCAGTCACCGTGGGGTCATGAATGCAACAGTCACTTCCTATGGGGAGGACAATGCCTTAGTACACCTTCCCATCCTGTGGCTCTTATATTCTTTTGGCCCTTCTTACAGAGTGTTCTTTGAGCTTTAGAGGCCGTGTCAGAAGTCTTCTTTGAGGGCTCATCCTCCTCTTATTTACTGTTTTGATGAGTTCTGAGTCTAAGTGCCTACCACCATTTCCCTGGAGAAGGTTCTCTGGCTTTCTGTGAGATTAACACTCATATGTAATGGTTCCTGGACCTGGCCTCCAGCTACTGCAAACAAACTCCAGGTGTTTGTGCCACTTTGTGCATCTGGCTTTATGTGGGCACTAGAGAATTGAACCAGGTCATTAGGCTTTGCAGGCAAGTGCCTTAACCACTGAGGAATCTCTCCAGCCTGTAGGTGCACTTTTCAATTCTTTCACCTTATGCTTCAAGACTGGGCCTTTCACTGAAGCCCAAGCTCACCACTTCAGCAAGATGTACTAGCCAATGAGTACTGGGATTCTCTGTGTTCTCCTAACCTACGTTATAACTATAGACACGAACCACCAAATCCAGCTTCTTAATGTGGATATGGAAGATGTAAATTTAGGCACTCATGCTTATGTGGCAAGCACTTTGCCCACTGAATCATCTCTCCATTCCTTTGTAATCATTTCTTTTACCTCCACAGGAAAAGCTCTGTGCTTTCCTGTGGAGGGAAATTAGAGGAAAGTTAGTGAGAGCATCTACATGGTAGATCCAGAGTGTAAATTCACACATGGTAGATTCGGAGATCACAGGAAGGCTGGATATGTAAAGCTGAGAAGTTACCCCAAACTATAA
Source organism: Zapus hudsonius (assembly GCA_004024765.1). NCBI lineage: Eukaryota > Metazoa > Chordata > Mammalia > Rodentia > Dipodidae > Zapus > Zapus hudsonius. The sequence goes on from PVHP010022070.1 coordinate 7,927, forward strand.
GGCAGAAACAAACAGAGAAATCCCCCAATTCCCCCAGATTAAGAAACTATCATGCCCCCCCCCCCGGCCTCACATATGTCCCTGTGGCCCAAATGAAGGGAGGCAGTCAAAAAAGAGAGACCACCCTAGGAAGGAGACAGCAGCCTTTACAGTGTCAGGTCTAGTGTTTAGTTAGATCTGGAGGGTGGAGCCCAGAGCCAGCCCACCTGAGGTACAGCCCACATCCGGTCAGCCCACTTGGGCCATAGTGCACTGGACTGTAGATAGGAGGGGGTGTAGATCAGCCTCTGTCAGACATCAATTCCCTGTTCCTGTGCCACACAAGATGGCATGTAGGGCAGCATCTTTTAGTTCTCTCTGGGTCTCAATCCTTGACTGAAACTGCCTGAAAGAGGGTAGCTTTCTTCTCTTTTTCTTCAGTAATATATGTGCCCTTTTGATTGATATGTGGGGCTGGCATAGCTGTCTCACTAGGTAGTTCTATTTTTTTTTTTGTTTCAAGATAAAATTCTGTATTTATTGTCATAGCGATTGTTCCAGTTTGCTTCTACCACTAATGAGTAAGAGTTCCACTTTCCCCAATTTTCCCAGCTTTGTCATTTCTTTTCTCCATGTTATCTCTTTTGACAGGTGTCAGTGGGTGAATGGAACATCAAGGTAGTTGTAACTTGTATTTTCTTTGTGGCTAAGCATGTTAAATACTTTAAAAATATTTGTTGTGCTTTGTACTTTTTTCATTTTTCAAGGTAGGGTCTCACTCTATGGAAGGCTGACCTGTAATTCACTATGTTATCAAGGTTGGCCTCAAATTCATGGCAATCCTCCTACCTTTACCTCCCAATTACTTGGATTAAAAGCGTGCAACACCACACCCAGTTATTTGTAATTCTTTGGAGAACTGTTTATACAGCTTATCCCATTTGTTGATGGGAGTATCTGTGTGTATATATATTCATATATAATATATATTCATATATATGTGCTCACATGGTGAATGAATGAATTTACTTTGGGCAAGGGGCACTCACCTGCAGTGAACAGAGGATATTGTGCCCATTCTTACTTGAACCAAAATCCCTTTCTGATTCTGAAACTTGCCATTTTTTTTTTCAGGATCCCTGGTAATTTTCCGGTCTCTGCTTCTCATAGGATGGAGATTACAGTTTTGTATGGCTACACCAGCTGTTTATGTGGGTCACTGGTAAAGAACTAGTTATCTCTCAGACATCCTTAGGCCCTCATGCTAGCACAGAAAAGGCTCTGAACCACTGGTGAATTTTTTCTTTTGAGTCGGGTTGTCTCTCTAGTCCAAGGTTGACCTTAAATTCAAAGTGATCTTTTGCCTCTTGCATGCTGTGATTAAAAATGCACACCCACATGCACAGCTGGTATTTCTTTTTTTGCAGATTAAAGGCATGTGCCACTACCTAGCTAATGTTAATTACTGATTTTTAGTAGTGATGATCTAAATCAGATGACCGCATAAACTCACATGTTCTGAATGCGTTGTCCCCAGCTGGTGGCAATTTGGGAAGTGGAGCCTTGCTAGAAGAGGTGTGTTTCTGGAGGCAGACATAGAGGTATTATAGCCAGCTCCCCTTTCCCAGAGATTTGCTCACTCTCTTGCTATTTTCCACCTACTGTATAGCAGAGATGATGTCAAACCTCTTCTCTATCATCTATTCCCTGCCATCATGAAGCTTCCTCTGAAGCCTGTAAACTAAAATATTTTCCTCCCTTTAGCTGCTTTTGGGAGGGTCTTTGGTCCCAGCAATGCACAGGTATTTAGAATGTATTTCCATAGTATATTTCAGTTGTGTTCTTAAGTACCTTAATTTTAATAGCAGATGCTTTTCATTTGCTTAGTTTTGTCTTTTGTATTTTTTCAATTGGAATTGTGAATAGCATAATTCTTCATAATTTCTTTTTTCATAATTTTTTATTTGGCAATTTTGTCAGTGGCATGTGGAAAAGATAATGGCTGCGAATTGTAATTTTGTATTCTGAATTACTGAGTAGCATTTATTGAACCAACGTTGCATCTCTGGAAAGAAACCAACTGTCATAATGTTTGATCCTTTTAATTAATACTTGAATTTGATTGGCAAGTATTCTGTTAATTTTTATGTGTATGTTCATCCAGAAAAAAAATGGCCTCTAATTCTTTTTATGTCTTTATCAGATTTTGCTAAAATAGAATAATAGCTTCATAAGATGTTTGGTAATTTTCCTTCATTTTAATTTGTGGAAAATTTTTAGTACTAGGTCTTCCTTAAATTCAGTGTACTTCACTAATAAATAGGTCTGGTCCTCTACATTTCTTTATGGGGAGTTTTAACTATTGCTTCAATATAATTGCTTGTTATGTGCCTGTTTAAGTTGCTGTATCTTCTTGATTTAATTTTTGTAAGTCATTTGTATTTAGAAATTTAACTTCTAGATTTTCCAGATTTTTGGAATATAAATTTATAAAATATTCCCATATGATCCTCTGTATTTCAGTGTAGTTTTTTTATAAGCATCCTGACACTACATAGTGAATTCCAGGTCAGCCTAGACTAGAGAGATAACCTACCTCAAAAAAAAAAAAACCCAAAAAAGTAAAGTATTATGAAACTTTATTTCATGAGAAAAAGATCACATAAGCCAATGGCCAATAAGCTTTTGCAAATGTTCTGTGATTTCCCCACATTACTGCTTAAATTTACATTTGATCCCTAAGCATAATCTTCAAAATAAAGATGGCATGTAAGAACCAAATATAGGCAAGTAACATACAACACTCATAAGCATACTGCCATTGATGGGCATTGCCAGCCCAAATCTTTTTTTTAATATCCTTATATCAATAATTAGATACACTGTATGAACAAATCTTGTGATGGTGCCCTCATTTCCTCCTCTGTCCCCAAACCACTGGGGACCCTCCCCAGTGCACATACTGGATCTGCCCATGGTGCCACTTCTTAAACATATTCACTTTGATAATTGATGTGATACCTGGTAATGTGAATGCCTAAATGTATTCTACAATCCTTATATTTATAAGATTTCTGGCATGCATAGTTGATGCAGATTCAAATGAAATGTGGCAGCCTATGTTCCTATACTATATTTTCATGCTGGATAACCTGTGGAGCATTTCTGATGCTACTTGTGTTTCAAATTTAATTTTAAAAAAATTTCCTTTCTTATACATGTGGGTTCTGATGCCATGCAAGGAGCAATTACACACTAGAATATTTTTGATACAGTGTTTTGCTGTTACCTGAGGTAGGCTTGCACCCTTAGTTAGCAGCAAATCTCCAGAACCAGTACCTAAATGGGATAGTTATAAGCATGTACCACTGCACTTGGATAAATTGTTTTGCTGAGATTGTTGCTCAACAGACAAGCTTTATTTTTTTCTAAATATATTTTACTTGCAATGAGAGAAAATATGAATGAATGAATGAATTTGGGTGTGACAGGGCATCAACCCCCGCAAATGAATGCCAGATGCATGCACCACTCTACATCTGGTTTTACGTGGGTACTTGGGAATTGAACTCAGGTCATTAGGTTTTGCAGGCGGGCTCCTTAACTGCTGAGCCACCTCTTCAGCCTCAGACAAGTTTTAGAATAGAAAACAAGACATTTTATTTATTTATTGGTTGTGATCTTTACTGTTTCAGTTACTTTCCTATTGCTGGGACAAAGCTATTGACAAGAAGAGGCTGAAGAAATGGAGTTTATTTCAGGTTTACAAGTTTGTGTGGATGTTTCATCATGGCAGAGGAAGCATGGCAGAACAGAGTCTGGATAGCACATCTTGTCACATCAGCTGGGAGGTAGCGGCAAAAGTGGATTTGCTAGGGAACACCATTTATGGCTGGAATAACAAACCTCCAAAGTCCACTCTCAGTGAGACACCTGCTCCAGCAAGGATCTACCTCCACACAACTCCACCAACTGGGGATTGAGCATGAGGATTAGATAAACAAAATCCCACTACAGCGGACACTTTACATTCAAGCCATCACATTCCACCAGACTCGTGACCATACCATGACTCAAAATATATTCAGGACAACTTTAAAAGACTTCCTAGTCTTTACCAAATCCAACATTGTTGAAAAGTCCAAAATTAAATCTCACCTGAAACTCAAGACAGTATCTGCTCTAGGAGCAATGTAAAGTCAAATTACAAGTTATATACTTCCAACATATAGTGGCCCAGAATAAGCAATCCCATCCCCCCCACCACCAAAAAAAAGTGCATAGCAAGGAATGACTGAACCTATTCCATGTAGGAAACCAGCAGGGAAAATATCACATCATGTAGTTCCATGTCTGGGCTCCAAATATCATCCCACCAGACACAGATGTTTACCTGAGCCAGAATCATCACCTTTCCCACAGTCCTGATACCTCCAAAATGATAAAGTCCCTCTGAAACCTATGTATCATTTTCATGGCTCCAAGCTAAGATCTCCATGCATAAGACTTTACACATGCCCCACACCATCCAGTGGCCATCTCCTGACTGTGTGCATTTCCTGACACCTTTTTTCTGCATTTGTCTTAATTCCAAAGCCAAAAGAGTTGGATCTCAAATTATAACTACAGAGGGGATAGAGCGAGTTTAAAGAGCAGGACATACTTCCTTTTTTCAAAAGTATCGACTATTTCTACAGTCCCAATACAGAGCGGATGTCCTATGCTCGACTGTGCTAATCTCTTAAACAACTGCAGCACCTACACAGCTGTCATTGGATCCTGAAATACAATGCTGCTCACATTTCTTCTGCCAAACAGACCAGCCAATTACTTTTAAATTCAACATCGCCCTTAGTTAGGCAGAATACAGCCAGTCTGTCTGACAGAACATCAAACTATTTCTAGCTCAGTCCTATTCCTAACAACATCCTCTTTCTAATTGGAAACATCATAAGCCAAGTCTTTACTGCTCACATTTCAATCTGAATTTAGATCTTCCAAACTCTCATCAGAATTGCCCTGCAAGCTCTGGTTGAATAACTGTGAGGATTGTCTAGTTTTAAATCCTTCCATATTCCTCCTACAAACCATCTCCAATAGGACCAAAGCAAACCAAACAAACATAAAAACACACCATATGATCAGGTTAATTGTTATAATGACCCCACTTCACAGTACAAATTTCCTGTCACCATTACCTTCTTGATGCTGGAATAAAACACAAAACCAGAGGAACTTTTGGAAGTAGAAGTTTTATTGTTGGCTTACACATGGAAGTGGACGTTCCATCAAGTTGGAGAAATGGCAGAGCAGAGCCTGCGTATCACATCGGCTAGGAGAGAGCAGTAACCGGGTTCACTGGAGAACAACAAAAAGGGCTGAACTGATAAACATCAAGATCCTTTCCCAGTAACATACATCCTCCAGCAAAGCTCCATCTCCCAAAGGGTCCACCAGCTGGGATTTAAGTATAAGGCTTAATCTCATAAAATAAGCCTATGAGGGACATTTTACACTCTAACAACCACATATATGTAATAGTTTTTTAAAATCATAATCCCCACCCACTACCTTCATTTTGTCCCCCTTTTGATGTCCCTCCCAATAGACCTCCATTTCTACCCAGCTCCTCCCTCATCAATGTTAATGAATCCGTCTTGTATAGGTCTTGTATACATAGTGACAGCTACTATGAGGTCATAAAAGCAATAGTCATTTTATATCAAGCTTCTGCACACCTCAATTAATCTTATCTAGAAATTGTCTAACATCCAGGAGCAGAAATTTGTTTCCTTATTGATTCTAAATCTTGTCACTTGACAACTAGGCTTTAACCATCATATTTACCTTAATAAAGTACCTTACCTGTAAGAGCTTTCAGGTGATAGGTGACTGTTTTATACTAGCAAACTTTCCTTTATTCTTCATTCACAAGGTTTCTCACCTACACATATCTTCTGTTGTCAATTGAGATTAGAATTACTGACATATCTCAAAATTATAATACTTTTAACATGCAAGAGTTGTCTATTAGAAGAGATCTGCAAAAGTTGCTCATATTTGAGATATATTGTTGAACTGTAGTAAATGTTTTACTGGATTCTATAAAGCTTTTCTGAATTTTACTAAAGCTCGCTTTGTGCATTTTTCATATTCATCAGTCTTACCTGCATGTGTTAGATGAGGCCAGGTTAAAACTATTTTACTCATGGGCTTTACGACTTTTATTGCCTAAGATGTTGAGTGAGGTGTGATTTGTAAAACTACTCATTTGTGTGAGTTATCTGAAGCAAAGTCTTGTAACATGTTCAGCGAAAAACTTCCTAAGTTATTTGCATTCATAGGGCTCCTGAAAGTTGTGAGCTCTCTGTAATAGGAAGCTTGTCTACATTCTGTACATCTCAAAGACTGTTCACCCATATCAGTTCTCTGAAGAGGGCTGAGTTCTGACTTGGCAAAGAAAGCTTTCCCACACTCAGTACATTCATATGGTTTCTCACTAGTATGAGCTCTTTGATGCACAGTGAGATCTGACTTACGGTAGAAAGCTTTCCCGCATTCATTACACTCATAAGGTTTCTCACCTGTATGAATTCTCTGATGCACAGTGAGGTGTGACTTGGTGAGGAAAGCCTTTCCACATTCATAACATTCCCATGACTTCTCAGTTGCATGAGTTTTTTGATGGACTGCGAGATGTGACTTCTGGCAGAAAGATTTCCGGCATTTATTACACTGAAATGGCTTCTCACCTGTATGAGTTCTCTGGTGGACATTGAGATTTGACTTGGCGAGAAAAGCTTTTCCACATACATTACATTTATATGGCTTCTCACCTGAATGAGTTCGCTGATGCACTGTGAGATTGGACTTGGTGCGGAATGCTTTTCCACATTCCTTACATTCATATGCCTTCTTATTTTTATGAGTTATTTGAAGCTCCATGAGGTGTGAATTGGTGGTGAAAGCCATTCCACACTCATTGCCCTCACATGCATGAATTCTTTGATGTACAGTGAGTTGTGATTTCTGACAGAAAGCTTTCCCACATTTGCTACAACCAAAAGGTTTCTCACCTGTGTGCATTCTCTGATGTGCAGTGAGGTGGGACTTGGTGAGGAAAGCCTTTCCACATTCATTACATTCACATGACTTCTCACCTGAATGAGTTCTTTGATGCACAAGGAGTTGGGACTTCTGGCAGAAAGCCTTCCCACATTCGTTACAATGATATGGCTTCATACCTGTATGAGTTCTTTGATGGACAATGAGATTTGACTTGGTGATGAAAGCCTTTCCACATTCATTACATTCATATGCCTTCTCACAGGTATGAGTTCTTTGATGCACTGTGAGATGTGTCTTTGTTCGGAACGCTTTACCGCATTCACCGCATTTATACGGTCTCTCGCCTGTATGAGTTGTTTGATGCTCAGTGAAATGTGACTTGGTGAGGAAAGCCTTTCCACAGTCAATACATTCATAGGGCTTCTCACCAGAATGAACTCGTTGATGCATTGTGTATTGGGACTTGGTGCGGAAGGTTTTCCCGCATTCGTTACATTTGTATGGTTTCTCATCTGTATGAGTTATCTGATGTTCAGCGAGGTGGGACTTAGTCAGGAAAGCCTTTCCACATTCAAGACATTCATAACTCTTCTCACCAGTATGAGTTCTCAGATGCAATATGATCTTTGTCTTGGTAAGGAAAACTTTCCCACATTCATGACATACATATGGCTTCTCAACTATATGACTTACTTGATGCTCAATGAGCTGTGCCTTGGTGAGGAAAGCCTTTCCACATTGGTCACATTCACACGCCTTCTCACCTGAATGAATTCTTTGATGTCCACTGAGTTGTGACTTGGTATGGAAAGCTTTCCTACATCCGCTGCATTCATATAACATCTCACCTTTATGAGTTCTCTGATGCACAGTGAGGTGGGACTTGGTGAGGAAAGCCTTTCCACATTCATTGCATTCACATGCCTTCTCACCAGTATGCGTTCTTTGATGCACTGTGAGATGTGACTTCTGGCAGAAAGATTTCTTGCAATTGTTACATTCATATGGCTTCTCACCTGTATGAATTCTCCGGTGGACAATGAGATTTGCTTTGGCGAGAAAAGCTTTTCCACATTCATTACATTCATATGGCTTCTCACCTGTATGAATTCTCTGATGGACATTGAGATTTGCTTTGGCGAGAAAAGCTTTTCCACATACATTACATTCATATGGCTTCTCACCTGAATGGGTTCGCCGATGCAGTGTGAGATTAGACTTGGTGCGGAATGCTTTTCCACATTCATTACATTCATGTGGCTTCTCACCTGCATTCAGTTAAGAAATACATTCAATTTTAGAAATGCTTTTGCATACAAGTAGCCATGGGTGACCTCAATGACATTTTCAGTTAATGGAGCGGGCAGAATTCTACTCACTATAAAGGCCCCATTTTTTTTTTTTTACAGGTAAACAAATTAAGTGAAAGGCATCACTTGAGTGTGTCAGATTGAAAATTCAGAGGAAACCAGGACTCTATTTGCTCATTTCAGGACAGAACCAAGCATCAAGCCACATGTGGTGAGGAGAAGGATTCAGTCACCTAGTAGACACTGGCTCATAGTATTCATTTCCACATTATAGCTAATAACAAATTTATGAGGAAGATTGGGAGGCCAAGCAACCTGCTCATTATGGGCGTAACATTCTTTCTTTGCAATAATCCACACATAATGTGGTTAACGCTTCATTGTGAATTATGAGACCATCCAACACTCCACATCTTGGGCTCCCTAATGTTAATATTCCTCAGAGATTGTACACCTGCCCCTGTCAGATTCCACTATTACATCCTCTGTCCATCTACCACACAGAAATAGTCAATGTATCCACAGCCTCCCTGGATTGTGATTGTTCCTTGCTATCAGGTGTCAAGAGTAGAGGGTATCTCTTTAGAGCACTCCAACATATTTTGATAAATGGAATCTACTTCTGCAAAATAAGTCTTCTTTTATAGAATAAGTCATGATCAAACAGAATTACTTCACTGAATTTAACAGATTTTCCTGACACTAAAGAGTTCTTAATCCTGTCCAAGCTTACCTTGAATTTCTGGATTGGGTTCTCTTTTCAACTGGGATATGAAAAAGGACCATTTCCTGCTTTTATCTGCACTGTCATTTGGGGTTTCTATCTTTTACATGACCTAACACATACCTTTGACCCTGGCACACTTCACTTTCAAACATTTTATTTCCTTTGTCACCTTAACTCTTCTCATGGAAATGGTGGCATAGAGAAAACTTCTCATCACTTATCTTATCCTGGAATGTCAGATGCTCTCTTTTCTCATTTTCCTAGAAATCCCACAGGACACTGCAACTATTACCTCCAACTTTGTATCAATATTACAAGCATGAACATTATCAGTTTACTATATACTTAAGTGAACACTTTACTTCCTTGAGCTATTTCATTTCAGGTAGTTCATCACAGAAATGAAAGTAAGTACTAAAACAATTGCAGTTTTTAAAAGATTAAAGATGAACGCATAAGAATGTAGGTACAACATCCATCAAATAATTTCCAATGGCAGAAACAGGGACATGGGTTGACATGAAAAAAAAAAAATCCTCTATAAAAACTGCATAAAACAAGCATCTGATTCATAGCAACAGCTGTTTTTAACTTAGATGGGGTAAATGTTGGTAAAAAGAGCTTAATGTGTATAACATCTGGTGAGTTATCTTGCTGACCTCCATATCCCTGTATGTAATCACTTACCCAGAAGGTTCTGAATTGAGGCTTCTGTTACACTCAGTTGTGAGAATCCATGCTCCAATTTGAAGATCAACTCTGGTTTGGTTATGCAGTGCCCTGTAAAGAGGAAATAATGTATAAATTGCGCCAATTTGTGTTAGATCCGGTCTATACGTGAAAGATGACAACTCCATTTCAGCAACTGCTCTCTACTGTGTAATCCACATTTTATTAGAGAGCATTTACACTCTTGGTGATCACTGACTGGCATATTATCCTCATGTGACATTAAGCTGTGTGATACATAACACAGTGATGATATTTTAAAACACGGTTAAACAAACAGAAGGTAATTAAGGGGGAACTGAATGACATCAGAAAAACAGCTAATAACATTTCTCACGAGTGAAACAAAGTGAGAATGGTCATAAAAGACAACCAGCCAGAAAGATTACAGGGAAAGAGCTCAGATGAAGAAATTGGGCTGCAAGTCACTGAAAAATCAAGCTGGAGCTGAGCTGGAAACCTTTTCCCTGTTAACCAGTTGACAGAAAGCTGGAAAAAGCTATGGCTGCCTGCAGTCCTATGGGAGAGAGAAGTCATCAACAGTGGTGAACAGCAGTGGACCTTGCAAGCCTTAAGACTGGCCAGCCAGGACAAATGTGCCAACTGGGGCAATAGTGGCATGTCTGTTGTGGGGAAAACCAATTGTTCTTGAATTAACTGGAGGCTTCATGCTTCAAGCATGCCTGGAACTGAAGACCTAGTAAAAACCCTACAGTGGGAAAGCTCATGAGCCCTAGGGAGTAAAATCTGCTGTTGTCTGGGTAAATGTATATATTATGCCAACCAAACTGCCTTACAAGCACTTTTTTAAAAATAAGCATACCCAAAGAATAATGCTACTCTCACTATTGGCTTGAGAAGCTTCTCTTTTTCAGATGGCAGTGACCAATGGGATAATGCAAAAAACCCCATAGTGCTCAGAAATTCAATGTGTTCAGCATTGGGACATCTCCATTACACTTCCCAAGGCTCAGGGTCTTGGGAAGAGATGGCAGAAAGATTGTAAGAGCCAAAAGAAGGGTTGGACTGCTTATCATAGAAACTTCCAGAGTTTGCAGTGCCTAATAATATCCGCACATAATGGGGGGAAAAGATGATGACACCAAACAAAACACAGACAAATTGAGAGGGGGGAGGGATCCATCATGATTTATAGTCTATAATTATGGAAGCTATCAATAAAAAGTTTTGAAAAAATCAACAAAAAGAGAGAAGAAAATAAAATTAAGATAAAAAGGCTTCACAAAAATTGATAATGTATATAACAAAGGATGTACAATGATTATTTTAAAATAACTTTGGCAAATTATGAAATCAAAAGAAAATAAGCAATGACAAGTCTTTGGATTTATAAACACTGTCATTAAGAATGTAAACATTTATATTAAACATGTTCCGGAGTAAAATAAATGAAATAAAAACATAATTCCCATGAAGAACTTTTTTCATAGGAGATGAATTCATATACAAGTCCAATTGGCAGATATGAATGCTAAGAGATTTGACCAAGAACAAATTATTCTGTAACATTATATTCAAACTAACAAAATTAAAAAAAAAAGAATTCTAATAATTTTAAGAGTAAAGTCCAAAGTTACTTTATAAAAAACACCCATTATAGGAACTGACAATTTCTTAGCTGTAAACTCAGAAAGTATCATTACAGTGATCTGAAAACTACCAAAGCACAACAACCAAACTGCAGGCCTAGTATCTTCAATGTACATAGGTACAAGAATTCTGAATGAAACAGAAAATCAAGAACATCATAAAAAATATTTTAAACCATGTTCATTGCACTATATGGAAATTTACTATATGGAAATGCACATGTCTAAAACACTGAATATACAGGATAATAAACAGTCAAAATCCATATTAAGACCACAACAGGTACATGTAAGCCATTTTACAAAATTTAATGTCACATCTACAGAAAGCTCAGTAAATGGATCCCAATTAGAGGCACTTGCTTGCAAAGCCTGCACACCCGAGTTTGATCCTCCTAGCATCTCAGTAAAGTGGCACATGCATCTCTGATGCTAATGGGATACAATAATGTGAGGTGGAGCTAGGAAAATCTAAACTGGGAGGAAATCATTTACTGCAGCAAAGAAGGTGGAATACGAACACAGATACCTTGAGGTAGTCCTCTTACCTCCACATGTGAACAAAGGCATGCTCTCTCTCTCTCTCTCTCTCTCTCTCTCTCTAACACAAATAATAATAACTTAAAGAAGAAAAGATTCCTCAATAAATAGACATAGGATTATACAACCACATAAAAAAGTGTTTGTGTATACACATATACATAACATCAACAGAAAGCGTACATCTTAACAAATGGAGAGAGGGTGAAATTATTTCCTCTAAGTTGTGGAACAAAACAAGGATGTACTCTTTCACCACTCTGCTTCAGTACACTGTCAAATATCTTAGGGCTGGGAAATAGCTGAGTGGTACACTTTCTAGTATGCATACAGTTCTAGAAAAGCACTTAGAAAAAGAAAAGAATGAAGTCTTGTCCCTAGATATTAAAATAAAAGTGGCCTGGATAGATACTCCAGTAATTAAAGGCACTTTCTTGCAAAGCCTGCGGATCCAGGTTCAATTCCCCACATAAAGCCCAGCTGCACAAGTGCATCTGAAGTTCATTTGCAGCAATAAGAGGTCCTAGTATGCCCATATTCACTCTCTTCTCTCTGTCAATTTTTTAAAAAAGGGATAAGGTAAAGAAAATTCAAATCACAAAGGGGACCATGAATGTGCCCTTGTTTATAGACCAAATGACTTTATATATAGAAAAAGAAAAAAGACTGAAAGTGGAGAACCAGAGCTGGGTGTGGCCTCACACTCCTATGCACTTGGAAACCCAAGTGTCCCTGTTTGGTTTGAGGTCAGCCTGGGCAACAGAGTGAGTTCAAAGATAACCTAAAATGAAACCTGTCTCAAAACATTTTTTTAAAAGGGGAAATGAATGAACAGGTTACAAAACACAAAGTTAATACATGAAAACTTACAGATTTTGCTAGACTGGGGATGTAGCGCAGCTGGCAGAGTACTTGACTAGCACTCCAAAGCCCTGGTTTCAATTCCAAGCAACATGTAACACCAGGCATGGTGGCAGATTCCTGTAATCCCAGCACTCAGTGTGTAGACAGTAAGACTCAAATTTGAAGGTCCCCCTGGCTACAATAGCAAGTGTGAGACCAGCCTGGGCTACACAAAACTCTGCTTTTAAAAATTTGATAAGCAAGTCAGTGTTGCAGTTAGCCTACTCATTGCTGGCACAACGAACCCTAACAAAAGCAGCTTGTGGAAGATAGGATTTATTTTGGCTTACAGACTCCATGAAGGCAGGGGAAACTGTGGCATGAGCAAAGGCAGGATGTTACCTCCTGGCCAACATCAGAGGGACAACAGCAGAAGGAGAGTGTGCCACATGCTGGCAAGGGGAAGCTGGCTATAACATTCATAAGCCCACCCCCAACAATACACTGTCTCTAGGAAGCTCCATTTCCCAAACTGTCACAAGCTGGGGACCTAGCCATTCAGAACACAGAAGATTGTTAGAAGGTTAAGATTATGGGGGATACCTGAATCTGATCACCACAGTCAGTCAGAATAATATCATTCAAATTAGTTACTAAATCATTTCCAAAACCATTGAGGGTAATTCATTTATTTTTATATTTATTATGAGGCTAGAGTTTATACCTAGAGCCTTTTCCTTAGCTCAAGGTACCATTGAGCTATATCTCCAGCCAAGTTCTATAGTTTATTAATCAAGGAATGAAAGATCATTATATATAGAAAAATATGAAAATATTGAAACTATTGAAATATATCACAAATTCAAAAAGAACGCAGCCTCCCCAATAAAAGAGGACATGACTAGAAAGGCTGTTGGGATATTTGTAACTCCCACCCCCTGGCTTCCTGGGTGACATAAAGTGAGTAGCTTTTCTATATCAAAAGTAATATAATGATGGAGGAATATGAATTAG
>PVHP010022071.1:0-28837 GCA_004024765.1 Zapus hudsonius
AAAACTTAACCATCACAAATACTCATTGTAGAAATAAAAACCAAATATTAATGCTAAATAAAAATTTAAATAATGATAATAATCAAAAATCTAAAGCTCACACAAATCTCCAAGAAGAAGCAGCTCACTATGCCTCAGTGTAGCAGGTCTTCACTGAAGAGCTCCTCATACTACACTGCACTGCATTGCTTAAGCACAGTCAAGGCTTTGGGGGGGGGGGCTTTGTACCTCTCTCACAATGGTCCTGTGATGTCAGAGCAAGTCTGGACCAATCATGGCTAGGTAGAATTGATGACCCAGCAGTCACCATAGCACCTTCTAGCACTATGACAACTGGCCAGTAGGGATGAACTTTCCAGCTCAGGTCCAGTCTGACTTCCCAGCATCCTGTAATGGAAGCAAGCGGTGTCTTCAGCAGTTGTTCTAGTTCTGGTGGGTAAGCAAGGGCAGTGGCAAAAGCCTGGCACTGAGACTGTTTCATAATATTACCTGCGGCTCCTGGAGCAACATTCTGCAGCCAGGCCAGGCAACAGTACTTCTGTTCAAACTCTTTTTAGAAATATATTTATAGAGAGAATGTAAATTTTTATTTTAAAAAATAAAGATATTTTTTTAAAAATATTTGATGTCCATAGTATAGTCTGATCCCTCTCCCCTGGTCCCCCATTTCCCTGAAGGCCCTCCTCAGTAGGGCTATTGGTGCTCACAGTGGGGTCATTGGGACCTCTGTTTTTGGGAGAAGCTGTACCTCAGAATATTGCTATGGGCTTTGTGGCTCTTATGATTTTCCCACCCTCTCTTCTGCAAGGATACCTGAGCCTGTTTGCAGTTAGTGTTGACTTCTCTACAGCCTCTGTGTTTCTGTTATGATGCGTTTGAAATCACTACAGGGTTTGTTGCTCTTTTTCTGGATGTGGTTGTCAGGCCAGCAGTGGGAGCACTACTCTAGTTGCTGCTTCCTCCATAGTTTCTTCTGAATCCCAGTAGATATGGTAGAGCAGCACATCTTGTGGAGAGACATTGACTAGCTCTTGTGGGATCTTCTAAGAATTCTCTGCCATCTGTAAAATAAAGCAGATATTCCAGGGGTGAGAGCAGTTTTGATTAAAGAGGATATGCCTAGCTTGAGAGACATTTTGATGGGGATACCCACTCAACTTGTACTGGGAATACTGGGGACTTCTAGGTTTTTGTGACTTTCCTGACCATGGGGGTATGATTTATTTCCAAATACCAATTAATGGGTTCTCTGCCACTGATCAAGCCTCATGTCCAATCAGAGTGCAGTTGCTTACCCACAGAGGCTGTGTGCTACTATTGCACGAGTATGTGCTTCTTGTCTAGCTATGGCTTACAGTGTCTCCTGCTTATTCATGCTGTTGAGGACCATGATCACCAGAAGTCCCCATGGCACTTTGTGGCACCATAAGGGTTTGCCAGGTGAGGGCTGGCTTTCCTCTCAGTTACCATGTTTTCACTCAGTATTCTGAGATGGCACCTGTGGAGTCTTCAGGTGTCTTACCTTACAGCTCTGTTGAGTCACCAAGTGCTTGGCAAAGGCCTGCATTGTTTCAAGGGATTTCATGGATCACCCGAGACACCTGCTTGCTGTGGGAATTAACCCAGATCTGGTCCTGGGATCCACTGGCCAGAGACAAGGGTTTAAAGATTAACCTTTCCCCACCCTGATAGTTGGTCTGCTCACCTCCCTTAATTGGGGTTCTCTGTTGCATATTAGTATCCAGGAGGAAGGTTTCTACTGTGCTGATGGCTTTAGCTTTAGTTTTGCATAGAGGCAGCACAAATACAATCGCAAAGAGAGAATAATATGACTCCTGACCACAACTGCAATGCAAACATGAAACAGTTAATGGCTGATATGGAAATTATGAGAAAAGACATGAATGAGATGAAGCTTTCTAACTCAAGCATAGTTTTGCATAATTCCCCTCAGCACCCTCCTTTTCCTTGACTCCCTCCACCCTCTCAGCCCTGTCTTCTTTCTCTCTGCTAGTTTGCCTTGATGCTCACCCCTCTCTGCCCTCCCTGTTCCCTCTTTTTTCTGGTCTCATTCTTGTTACATGTTCATAGATCTAATGCTTACTCCTTTTAACATTCCTGTCCACCTGTTCCGATTTAGAAGCCACACATGAGAGAAAACATGGGACATTTGTCTTTCTTAGTCTGCACGCCCTCACTTGGGAGGATATTTTCCAAGTCCACACATTTTGCTGTGAATTTCATCAGTTCACTTTTTTTTACTGCTGAGTAGAATTCTATTGCATAAATGCACCACATCTTCATTAACAATACAAACACCTATAGGTATCTAAGTAGATTCCAATTCCTGGCTATTGTGACTAGAGCATCAATGAACACGGTTGAACCAGTGCCTCTGAGGTACAGAGTGGAGTCTTCAGGATAGATACCTAGGCATGGGGTAGCTGGGTCAGATAGTAGATTAATTTTCATCTTCTTCAGGAGTCTCCATACTGTTTCCATAGTGGTTGTACAAGTTTGTATTCCTACCAGCAGTGAATGAGGGTTCCTCCTTCCCCAAAGCTTCTCCGACATTTGTTGTCATTTGATTATTTTGGTGATTGCCATCCTGACTAGAGTAACTTGGAATCTCAAAGTTCTTTTAATATGCATTTCTTTGATGACTGAGGATGTTGAACACTTCTTTAAATGACTATGGGCCATTGAGAAGTGAGTCTGGGCCTCTGGATATTCCCGCTCTGTTTCCCATTGCAGCACCATCCTACAACATGGACACTTCAGCTCTCACGTGCAGGCTCTGACCACCACCATCCCAAGATCAATAAAACCTCCAGAGACCAAAAATTCGTGCGTGCTGGCACATCAGATGACCCTTGGGAAAGCAGACCTGTGGAACAACAGCCAATGCCCTTGCATCATTTGTGCAAAGAATTCTGGGACTTAATAAGGAAATATGCTGGTCACAAAATAAGAGTCTGGGAGGAAAACTGTCACAATCCCTTGGTCTCTTAACCAGAAAGTCAGCTAAAGAAAGCCAGAGATGGGTTTTTCTAAAGCATTGATATATGGCAGGTGTAGTCCAGGTGCAATGGTAGGACTGTAGAAACTTCACAATGTGAACTGAGTCTTTAGTCATCATTGGATGAGCTGTTTCACATACGTCATATTCTATGGTGGCCGAGAAAAACATCCCATGTATGGAGAATATTTAGCAGGTAACCGTCTGTCTCTATCTCCATATCTATCATCTATTTTCAGTCAATCTTTCATTGATCTATTAATCAACCATCTATCATCTAATCTATCTATTATCAATCAGTCTATACCTATCATCTATCCATCTGTATCTTTTTATGAGAAAAGTATATAAAATATACTTTATAGTTTTTACAATCTTTTACAAATTTTCATAAGCTACTTTGTATAAGCTTTTCTATTTTTGCCTAACATTCATAAACTCAAAAGTCCTAGAAATATTTACTTTCAAAAGCATATTCTATTTCAAGGATAAAAGTCATCTCCATTTTTTCATCTTCTTGAATTCTAACTTTGAAAAGACATATTGAGATTAGACAAATGTTCAAATTATATTTTTCTTACTCTGTCAAATTGCTGATGGGGAAGTGATAATATCTATTATCTTAACTTCAAGCATGCATTGTTTTAACTTGCTGTGGTCGAGGACATATCGATGCAGAAAGATCTGTGAACACAGAGAAACAGGATCCCAGCTTGAAAATGGGGGATTAAACAAATTCCACAACTTCACTTGAAACACTGCTAGCATTTCATGGGAAGTTAAATATAAACAAAATTTACATAATTTCTGCTTTTAGAGATATATTTTCCAAAGTCATGCAACTCATATTTTATGTGGCCTTTAAAATAAATAGAAAAAAAAAAGAAAAAAAAGAGACACCAGCTTATAACATTCCAAAGCCAAATGACCCTGATAACGCCTGAGGAGACACATGTCCAACTGTGACTGTTAGCAAATGTCTCCTGAGCACCTGGTATCTGCTTAGCATGAGCCTATACAGATGGTGAGGAGAAAGAATAAGAGAACCCCCTCCTTCTGAGGATGCTCAAATATTTTAAGGCATGTACAAATGGAATATGCGTCATAGGAAAAAGTAGCAAAAAATCAAACACACAGAATTTTCAAAGGTGTATACAATTAATATATTACCTTGGGTTTAAAAGAAAAATACATGACAGTCAATGGCTGTGTTTGGAGATTCTGTGACATTAACACGAAATACATTGCACTGATCTTGTTATAACTGCTTTCATATTTTATGAGCTTTGTATCCAGATAAGGTAATAAATACCAATTCATGTGGAAAATACTGAGACATAGCACTATATCTCATGAAGTTCTGCAGGTTACTTAGTTTACAGTTATTTTCACAGTGATATTCTTAAAAGCTGTCCAACGGGGACAATGATAGGGTGGTGGTGCAGGAGAAATTATCTTTAGCTGCAAAAAGAGATGATCGGATACCCAAATTTCAGAGTAGGCAGAGCTTAATTTATCAGGGATATTGAAATTCAAATGCTGGGTTTTAGACACCTCTGTATATATTCTCTCTCTCTTCTTTCTTTCTTTCTTTCTTTCTTTCTTTCTTTCTTTCTTTCTTTCTTTCTTTCTTTCTTTCTTTCTTTCTTTCTTTCTTTCTTTTTCTTTTTAGGTAAGTTTCGCTTCAGGTTGTCCTGGATCTCACAGAAATCCTCCTATCGCAGCCTTCTTAGTGCTGAGATTAGAGGCCTTAGCCACTACATCTGGCTTTGCTCACCGCCATGTTCTAAGCATTAGGTGAGAATCAAACCACTTCATTTATCTTACAAAGGCAGTAAACCTGAATGTCAAGTTCTACTATTATAGCTGCAAAAATTTGTAACTGAACCAAAGAGCAACTTAAAATGTAAATATTTGCCATTACATTTTCATTTGTTTTTCCATCACAGCATATGGCATTATACCTCAGATATTTACCTTCATTGTTTCACATAAATTTATGCATTGTACTTTTAATATAAGTATAATGATTGTTACAGCCATCACATTCAAGAGCTGAGGAGAATTTACACATTAGGTAATCCCTTATTTCGTAGATGAAGAAACAAACAATGAGGCATCTCAATTTGTTCTTGAAAACCGGAAACTTAGTATTATTGTGATCTGCCCATTGTCTTTGTTTCCTTCCTCTGAAAAGGAAGGTGTCCAGCATCCAACTTAAGCAGGAATGATGACATAAAATGTTCTTCAAGAAAAAGGGTAATTTGGGGCTGGAGACATGGTTCAGCGGTTAAGGCTCTTGCCTACAGAGCTTAAGGCCCTGGGTTCAATTCCCTAACACCCACGTAAGCCAGATGCACAAAGTGTCTCATGCATCTGGAGTTTGTTTGCAGTAGCTAGAGGCCCTAGCACACCCATACTCACTCTCTCTGTCTTTCTCTCTGCATCTCTACTTACAAATAAATATTTAAAAAAAAGAAAGAAGGTGATTTGTGGACTTTCAAAATAGGTATGTAGATTGCATCCTTTGTGTGTTTTCCATTGTGTCCTTACCTTTTTGCTGTTCACTGAAGACCTAATGCAAGTCAGTGAGGATTTTGTATTTAGACATCATTCCAGATATGCCCTCATCTGGGCCATCCTGCCACGGTGAGTTACAACGTGGCAGAAGTGTGAGGTTGTTTGTCACTAAAACATGAGTCTGAAACACATTGTTTGAGTCCACTGGTTACAAAACAAATGACACCAATGATTGCATTTTGAAACTGCACTCATTTATTTTGTTTTTACTATTTTAGAGTGATTTTTGGTGATGACAGTTTAAAGCAGCAGCTAAATATTTCATATTGAATGGTGATGTGGTCCTAGACCTGAAAATTATAAATGTTATTTCAATCCTTTGGTTCAGGTGTTTTTCATGCACTAAAAAAGATGAATCAATTTCATATCGAATTCAAAGCAGTTTCATGTCTGTTATTCTTAGGTACTGTTTCAATCCTACAGAACCATAATAAATACCTTGTTTGGTCCAAGTTATAATTCATAGGCTTTAGTTTTTTTTCAATCTTTTGTTATTGTTTTATATATATACATACAAATGAATGAGACATTCTTATCTTGGGTGCATCTCAATAAATAAAGATATTTATGTACTATTTATTCAGCTATGTCTATTGTATAATCCATGCATTAATTTGCAGAGTGCTCTACATTAAATAATATATAAAGAAAATAGCATGAAGGCAAGAGTATAACTTTATGGTTAGGTCAGACCTTTAAATTTTTTTCCAATATTCTTTGTTAATGAACCTATTTTAGATCATTTTGAACTCTAAATTCCTTAGCATGTGGGCTAAGAACAATGATAATACATATCTTGGAGGCATGTTGTAAGAACTAAGAAAATTAAGGGAAAGGATAAAATATGGTTTACACTTGGTAAATGTTAATTACCACCTTCTGGAAACCTTTAAAAAACAGTTGAATCATTATTATTTCTGTTTTACTATATTTTAAGTTGTAAACAGTGAATACAATTATTCCATTGTTTAAAAAGCAGTATATACCAAAATACCAGTGCTTCCAAAAATAACCTAACTAGAAAGATATCATTATGACACATAAATATCAAATAGATATTGATAACAGTAACGTAAACATGTCACCTGTGTAAAGTTATCAGCAACATTTAAAAAAATATATCATTGAAATTTACCTCTAAAAGAATGATACAAGCATCCTATTATTAAATGTGGAATTTACAGGGTGAGGAAGAGGCTCAGCCATGAAAGGCACTTGCTTAAATGTGGAAATTGAATACTTTAACTAAGCAAATAAATAAAATATTTGGATTTTTAGGCATAGTGCTAGGCAGAAGATCCTCCTTCTAGCCCTCCCAAAAGCATGCGTAACATTGTAAGTACCTTGTTTTTCAAAGGCCAGAGGAACTTATCTCTTTTCCAGAAAGCTGCTTTCCAACATGGACATCCGTCACAGACAAGCAATCCCATAGGCGGTAGGAGGTGGGTGCCAGCCCCACTGTAGACGGCTCTGGCAAGACTGACCTATGCTTTGCCCCTACTTACATGCACACCCTGAAAAGGGAGCAAGAGAGGAACCAGAGGGAAAGTTGGTTCATTGTAAAGCAACTGCAGTTAGAGCAAGGACAGGCAGCCTCCCAAGATGAACACGCAAAACTTCCCTTAGCCAGGGTTTCCAAGTCCTAATGCCGTCCCACTCTCCAGCTAACTAACCTGTGAAAACTGGCAAGTATATTTACTTTCTCCTGACTACTTACTCCCAAAAGGAGCTTGGTTTTTTTTCAAGGGCACAAGATAAGAGGTAGTTTATTCTGGAGCCAAATATGAGTGACCATGTCCCTGAGAACACAGATTTAGGTTAGCCCTAATTCCATGTTCAAACATGTTAACAGTTTCATGAAGGTTTTATAGTTACGGAACAAAAGAAGGTCATCACTCAAGGTATTTTGCAAATATATTAGCTGATATCAGGTAGATTTACAGCAAAACAGGTGTTAGTTTTTACATTTTAAAAGGATAATGCATAAACACTATGACATTATGTCAGATAGAGGGTGGGCAACTGATTGGCTACATGAAGGAACAAAAGATCCCAGGTAAGTATCGCTCCTCTACAGGAGGTCAAAGCCTTCAGCAGTCAGATGTCACAATATTGCACTTTCTGGGAGCTTCTGTTTACAGTTCCCCCTGTTGGTTAGTCATCACAATGTGAAAGCTGGGGCCAAAAAAAAAAAAGATATTTCATATGTCCCACATAGCTAGGAAGATTCACTCCTTGGGTCTGATGTAGATGAGGCAGGAAGAGAGCACCTTCCTGGGATCATATCAAATGTGTTAGCACGCATGATCCAGATATGATCATTTGTCTTTTTCTGACTTCTGTATCTGACATAACATTTACATGTGACATATAATAGAAGTATTATACTTATGATTACAATAATCAAGAATACAGTCTAGTCTAATGATGTGAAGGCTGTAGATAAGGGAAACAGACATCTTAATATAAAAAAACCCTACATGTGTTATATTCTTTAACTAGACTGACGATGTTTTCCCCCTGTCTGCAGTCATCTATACTTTATAAAATACTTTACTTGATTATAATATTTAAAATAATTTACTATATTTTTAATTTTATGTTTTTTTCAAAAGGAGTTTCCTAACTACCGAGGAGAAAAGAATTTTCAAAGCTTTAACAAGTTACGTCGACAGAATACTAAATAAGATTTTAGCTGCTGGCCTCCCTTCCACTGGCACTAGTGATCATTTTTAAATTGACACATAGGAAATTGAGAATAATAGCTAAATTACCAAGGCAGTAATCAACATGTCCAATTTTCTCCTACAGAAAGATTAGTACAAGTCTCACTGGCAAAAGTACAACTCTAAGAAGCAAAATTAAGGACTATGCATCACTATGTCAGAATTAAAGTTGACATGTACAGCTGTGTATGGTGAATTATGGGGTGAGGCCCAACTTACTTGATTCATTTTATGCTTAGTGTTTACAGATCTTGTTCAAAGCTCTTATACAGCACAGAACTTATCCAGTGGTCCATGGTGTTAAAGGTCATTCTCTGAGTATTTTTCATCCTTCACCTGCTCAACAAATATCTTAATATGGCTATATGATAGCAGCCATGCTGGCCCTTCTGATTCAAAGATATATGTCATTAAGAGGTTGTAATTAAACAAGGAAGAAAGACATGAAATGCATATGTAAAGTTAAGCGGTGTGGTGTGTCTGTATGTGTGTGTGTTCATGTGTGAATACAGCCTCAACTCATAGAACATTTAGTAAAGTGAGTATGCAAATATTTAGCACAAATCAAACATCAAGTAGGGGCACAGTCAGCTTTGGCTATTTCGCGCAATTATTCCTTTGTCTGGTTCATAATCTTCCTGTGTGTCATCATCTTGCTTCAAAACCTTGGATATTCACATCTCCCTCCTCCCATCATTCATGAGAAGCAGAATCTCCAAAGTATAAACCTAAGACACTGGTCTGCTGGTATTAAATTACCCTTTGAATTTCTCTCTCAATGATTCCCTCAGTTATCAATTAATCTGCCCTTTTATACTCTACAAGAGGCTCTTCAATCCACCTGGGAACACACATCCTCCCAAAAGATAGTTATTCCAAAACATCCTCTTGGAAAGTGACCTTTCTCCCTGAGCCCAAGTGGAGTGAAGTTCTCCCTTCTGTCCTTATTCATCACCTTGCCAGGGTGAAAGCTTCCTCATTCTCTCTCTGTTAGCATACAAGCCTTCACCTAACCAATCCTGTCTGTCCAATATTCAGTGTACAATAGCAGATTATTACTAAATCTTGGGATAGAGAATTGAGTGAAATCATTAAGTCCTTGAATGCACTGTGACATCTCTCTTCCCATGATGTACTCCTGTAGCAGAAAGAGCACACAATAAGTTAATAAATGCTGTGTTCAATTAAAGAACAGCAAAGGAAAAGATCAATAATCATAAAGGACAATGCCATACTCATTGTCCAGACTGTCTCATCAATGGCTATAAACAGTTATTTTGAAAAATTCTACTTACTGTTTCTTTTAAAGTGCCTAATCATATTGGAAAAAACTAATTGTCAAAAGCAGAAATTATTAATGGCACAAGTAAAATGTTGCATTGTTGTATTAAAGTGATAGCCCTTTTGTATTTTTCCCTTTTAAATACTTTATCATTTCATACTGTCCAATATTTCATATGTTTAAAGATTGGGTTTTATCAAGATATTCTTCAACATTCACTAACAAATTTCAAGTTACGTGTTTATATGATTTTAGCTATGGAATCATTTTGCTGAGGAACCATGAAATTTCCAGAAAAAAATTCAGGGGTAGGAAAAATAATCTGTTTAGCATTACTGAAAAAAATAAAACTGTAAAATTACAGACTATGAATGAAGTCAGCCAATGAATTTATGAGGTAAATTTTGATTCATTCTACATTTCATATAATACTTCCTATGATATTATTAATAGTAAATTTTATTTATCAAGTTATAAAATGGGGCATACCCACACACTTTTCCAGAAATTCAAAGTACTCAATAAGGATCATTTATTTATCTATAACACATGTGAATTTGTAGGCAGGGATATTTTTGCATTGCATTGAAGCTTAATGGAGATTTGAGTTACCAGTTGGGGTAAAGTCTATGAGTTCCTACTTCTAGTTACTGTATCTTCTTCCTCTTTTTTTTTTTTTTTTTGGTTTTTCAAGGTAGGGTTTCGCTCTAGCCCAGGCTGACCTGGAATTCACTATGTGGTCTCAGGGTGGCCTTGAACTCACGGCAATCCTCCTACCTCTGCCTCCCGAGTGCTGGGATTAAAGGCTCTTCTTCCTCTTTTATTAACTCTCAAATACTGAGAGAGTAATGGCTATTCATCAACACCATGAAAACAAAATAGAATGAAGAGGTAGATGGCTGGGAAACAAGTTCCTTGTAAGCAGGAATGAGCCTGTGTGGAGGCACATTAGTCCAGCATCAGCTGAGGGCCTCTGTCAAACCTGAACGTGGTGCTCTGTTGCACCTGCTCTGGCTTTAACTTTATAAAGATACACAGAAAAAATGAAACTGCAGAGTGAAGAGCCCTATGCAGCAGTTAAAACCAAAATTGTGGCATTCCAATTGGTGGGCTTTTATTCCTCCATTGGATAGTAACAACGGAATTATTTTTTAATCTGCTTTCTAGTTAGCCAATTGTAAATAATTATTTCCTCTGAATATTGCTTTCTTTCATAGGAATTCTATAATGAGTTTTTAAAGATGATGGTTGCACAGGTCTTCAAGACCTCAGGAGAGGGGCTGTTAATATTTCATTAGCATAGCTGAACGGTCTTTTATTCCTGCGTTATGAAGAATCCTATATTCCTTACTCATTCTCCACTCTCAGTTTGATCTCCATTTGGTAACTGCTCCAAACCTGGAAGGAGAGCACAAGCTCCCAATATCTGCTCAGAAAACCACTTCTTGATGGAGCCAAAGAAAATGTTTTCTTGCAAAATGTACTTCTGAATCTAGGCCTTCTGAGAAAGAAATGTCACAAAGCCCTACAGGAGGAAAGAAGAAAGGAAAGTCTCAACAAGAAAAGGAGAAGTTAATGTATGCTATGATATCTAGTTCATTTCTTATATGTAACTACTCAATGATCATAGGATCCTGTTTTAATATTACATATGTTGACTGACATTTCCTGCAAAGAGTTACTGTGTGTTTCCTTTCTCTTTCAGTGAATCCTGTTGTCTGTTTCAGGTATGACCCTTTGGAAGCAGATCCTGAGAATATTAATTTTCTAGTGCTACAATAACAAGGTACCACAGACTGGCTGGATTAAACAGTAGAAATTTGTCTTCCCACAATTCTAGAGCTAGAGGTTCAAGATCAAAGTGTGAGCAGGGTTCCTTCTTTCTGAGGGCTCCATCCTTGGTTTATAGATAGATGCTTCTCCCTTTGCTTCCCATCATGCTTCCTGTGGGTGTCTGTGTTCTAATATACCTCCTCTTTTAATAAGGACCCCAGCTGTTGTAAACTAAGGTCCACCTTAATCAGACTGTTTTAATTTGCCTCTTTAAAATTATGTCTAAATACAGTTACGCTGGAGGTTTGAATATCAGTCTTTGAATCTGGTGTAACACAATTCAGTTTGTTACACACTGAGACAGAGTTGGGATATACACTGTGTGTCTGTGGATCTCTGCTTGTGGAAGGAAAGGAGGAAGGAAATGGAAGCAGAGGGAAAGTTGCATTGAGATACAGACCTGGGAAAGCTTTCCTCACCCCCTCCAAAGCTACTGGGCCCAAGCCAGAGGCTCTCTGACAGCCGACGGCAATCTTGGTGTAGCTGACTTGCTGATTGTGACATTCCCATAGTGGGCAGCAAATCCGTTCCAGAAGGAACATCTGTGTAACATATGTGCAAGTCTTGTATATTGGTCATTGTTCCTAAATGCATTTTTATTCTTTATATTTATAATATTTAATATAATTTAGTTATATTTAGTATATATACTCTATATCAAATGATATTATGATTGCTATGAAAATTTTTGTTTAAACTATCTTCCTTATTAACATATATTTCTTTACAAACAATCTGTATTCTTTGAACAAGAGACATACCTTCCAATAAGCCCTATAGATTCTATCCAAATGCTGCCTTTTTAAGGACATTTCGAATACTGCATACGCCATCACAAAAGCAAGCATTTAAAGTGCTTTGTGAGGTAGGCAACCATTAGCCTCGTGATTTCTGACAGCTACTTTAAACATTAATGGTTAACATTTAATTCTTTGTTGAGCAAGTAAGACACAAAAAGGTTTTGATCAAAAACAATATAATTCTGATATGACCTGCCCTTGAGCTCAGAAGTAATTGTTCTTGAATTCCCTCTCAAAGTGAATAACCTTTTGTTTGATATGAATAGCTTATGAAATCATTCTACAGGGGAAAATATTTTGAATACTTGTGACATATTAAGCAAGTTAAAAATAAAAAAGTTAAAGAACACAGGGGGCAAGATTGATGAAAATGAAAAAAAAAAAGATATAAAACAGAAATAAAACCTGCCATTGAAAAATGTAAACTTGCATTAGTATTACAAAAGTTGAAAGCAATTGATAAACTTTCAGTTTTGTGAAGTTTTCCTATTTGTTGTATAATTATTTGATTGCAATATGCAAAGGAAAACTTGTTTTTACTTCATTCATAATAATTAAACTACAAGAGAATTTGCAATTTCAAAAATGGCTTCCAAATTTCTGATGCTCCATCAAAGAACACCGAATACTGAATAGTATGCCTGAACAGTGTACCTGGTGTGAGCCTGTGATTCCCACAGGAGCGGGGATCTTACAATTTGTGACTTAAGACTGTGATATAAAATGCGCCTTAAAGAAAAAAATGGTTGTGGGAAACACTCAGAAAACTGAACACAAACAAGTCCTTTTTAAATGAGAAGTATTAAGTAAGTCATTCTATTATGATATTCGTTTTACTTAACTAAAGATTATCAGCATAAAGTCTAACAAGTTCAACTTAAAAAATGAGAGAAATAATTAAGAGAGGAATTCTCCTAGTGTTACCATTGGTCCAAGAGCAAATGCTTCCTGGAGGCCAAAGTACCAAGTAAGACAGAGAGGCTCCTCTAATGGGACTGCTATGTGCTATGCTTGAATATAGACAGTGTCCTCTCTGGTTGGCCATTAGCGGTGGCTTCTCCGTGGTTGCTTTCATCACCATAAACAATTTCTTCATCATAAACACTCAAAGATGGGAGTTATAATCCCTACATTTTACCATATGAGACTCAACAATCAACCTGGGGGTATCCAAAACAAAGATCATGCCAGGACTGAAGCAGACCCGTGCTGGCCAGAGAACCAGGTTCATGGCTTCAAGGTGTTTGACACCTTTGGGGACCACAATGGTCATGTTTTAGAAAAAAAGAAATCTGGGTTCAAGTCATTGAAAAATTCAAATGCCATTGGGAGAGGTGGTGGAGAATCTATTTATACGGGTGGGCTGAAGTGAGCTCCATGCTCTCAGATGTCTTCCTGTAATTGGGATAAGCTCGTGCCTTTTATAGGCTTTTTGGAAAGTGACCAGTGATGGCAGTTAGATATCACCTTGGGTCTTTTACATTATTGGCTGGCTAGAAGTTTCTAAGGAAGTTAGAACTCTCCCTGGTCATTTAATTTCACTAAGAGAACTGGTCTGTTTGCCTGTGATGACTGCTGTAACTCAACCTTACCTATCGTTTATGGCTTTCTATCCTGCTCTGGGATCCCTGTCTTGTCATCATAGTTAACCCTATAGTTCCCAGGAGCAGGGAGCTCTCCTGCAGTCTTCGTGGCTGTTGAGCCTAGGTTTTCCCGTGACTGCTCAGCATTTTGGGAAGAGGTTCTTAGAGAAGCTATTTTGATTGAGGCTTCCCACCCTCTACAATGATGGCCTGGATGTTTAGTGCTCCAAAGAGCCAGTGACTGCCCTCTGAGAGGCCATCATCTTGGCTAAGCTCTCTACTGTCCTTGTGTGAAAAGCCTCCTGGAAAAACAAGATCCACGAGCCCCACATCATCTCCTGTCAGTGACAGGCCTCCGTGGTTCCACAGCAGGTATCATGTCTGCCACCAGAGGCACTGACATTGTTTCTTCTCCTGTGCCCAAGAAGCTGCTGCAGCTGACGAAAGTATTGATGACTTAGACTTCAGCCAGGACCAAACTGCCCTGAGCAACTCCCTAATGCTCAATTTCTAATAAAAATAGATTTTTATTCATTTCTGAGAGAAGAATGGGCATGCCAGAGCCTCTGGCTGCTATAAGCAGACTCTTGACATATGCACCACTTTGTGCCTCTGGCTTTTCATGAGTACTGGGTATCAAAGCCAAGCCAGCAGGCTTTGCAAGCAAACACTTTAAACCACTGAGTCTTTTCCTCAGCCAACCAATGCCACCTTTAATACTGTCTCCAAGCCTACAGCTGCCTAATCCCTGACTCTGGAAGTGACTGTGTTCACCAAGTCTCTGAATCCCTTGACCATCTTGTGAAAACTCATACCAAGTCCAGGTTCAGGGGACCCAGGCTCCAGCAATGGCTACCATATAGGGTTTTATACAGAAAAATAAAGTGAAGTATGCCTGTTAAAAAAGATAAGGTGGGTGTTCATTAGATTAGTAGATTTAAAAGGTATCTAATAATTTATCAACAATAAATTATAGGAATCATTTTTGAATCTAGGTTTGGTATCAGTAATGCTGAGAGGAAAACGATTAATAAGAATATAGTCACCAATGACTAGAATCGAGAAAGAGTAAGGCTTAAGAAAAGGTACATTATGAGGAAAGATAAAGCAGTTAGAACTGGGTTTTCCCAGAGGAAAAAAGTGAGGATAAGGAGAAACTGGTCTCAGACACAGATAAGAGTGAAAAATCGGAGTGGAGAAGATGGCACAGCAGAAAAGAGCATGGGTTCTACAAGCATCAGGACCCCAGCACCCATGTAAAAGGCTGGGCATGGTCATGCATGCCTGTGACCCCCGCTGAGGGGTGGAAAGAGGGACCACTTGGGCTCTTTGGTCTAACAAGAAAATTCGATAGGACACTCAATGTCTTCCCCAGCTTCTACACTTGTGTGCACATGACATGTGCATCTATACGCAGATGTGCAAACACCACACACATTACACGTATGCCAAAAAGAGTACGATAATAGCTAAAATTAGGTCTCCCTGTGGCCCAAAAAGTGAGTCGGAAAATAAGCTATCAATATAATTTTTCTGAAGTTTTCTAAGATCAAAGATCCTGCTCATGAGAAGTAACAAAACAACTTGGAAATTGGCTGGCCATAATTACTTAGAAAACTTTGTAATGAAGAAATCAGAAAGCTAATCAAATTACAAATCATACTCATTTCTTTATCATTGGTTGAAATTTAGTTAATATCATCAAACAATTACCATCGGCATACATACATTATTTGCTGAAGAATCTGGAGGACAGAATCCTGTTACTAATCCATCCGTAGTTAATCAATTTCTAAGGGCATCAAGTGTTGAACACAAACTGGGAATGCTCATTACGCCCCTAGATCTTCAATTCAACATGATAAATTCTTTTGACACCAATGACAAGTTGGCCGTTGCCATTTCCACTGGATGGGTGATTGATGTTAGCTTTCTCTGGATAATTCCTGTGAGTTTCTTCCATCCTCCCAGAATGTCAGACCACACGGGTGACTTTCCAGACCTGTGCTTTGACAGCCACGAAAGCTTCTTCTGGAATCATTGCATCCAAGGTGCATAGTAAGAAATGGCAGACAAGCTTCTCATTTTGGTTGCTTTGGTTTAGTACTAGAAATGTCACTATGAACAGCACAGAATTGTTGCTTTCCACATTGATCTACACAGAGAGAAATCTTCCTAGATGTGTGCAATGAATAAATGCTTTAGAAAAATGAAGTATATAATAGAAATAAAATGACAGTACAATCACCATGAAAATAAAAAGCGCAGAGTTTAAAAACTTATTAACTTAAATATATTCATCCTGTCAAACTTAAAGAAGTAAAAATTGCTATTATAGAGACTTCATCCTAAAATTCTATTGAAAAATTTCTGGAAATCAGGACTTACACTTTTGGTAAAGGAATCCCAGTTTTATCCCAAGAAAAAGGAGAAGTAAACAACGGCATGATCTAGAAAGAAAAATAACTACAATGATGCATTTTAGATGAGACCCAATTACCTTCAACCCGAGTCCAAAAACTATTGAATGCCATGAGTAACACTGATCTTTGTGTCGTTTTTCTGAGGAAGCCTCTCCTAGGAGTTGAGGAAGACATTCTTATCTATCAAAATCAACACACAGTAACTTATTTTGGGTTCCAAAAAAACCAAACTAAAGCCAGCATTTATTTAGATTCACAATCTGATTAAATGGTGTATGCAAATTTTAAAAACTGAACTGGGGCATTGTGGCACCCGCCTTTAATCCCCAGCACTCAAGAGTTCAAGACTAGCCTGAGACTACAGAGTGAATTCCAGATCAGCCTGGGCTAGAGGAAGACCTTATCTCAAAAAAAAAAAAATTGACATAATACAGCAAGCATAATTTAAATTGTTCCGATATTATAAAGAAGCCCAAAATAAATACTATCCATGCAGGAATCCAGAAACATTCTCAGTATTCTAGAAACATCTTACTGATTAATTGGTGATTATCCATATTTGTATTTTCCAGACTTATTGATAAGTAACTGACAAAAGTACACATAGTAATTTAAAGTGATCACCACAGTCATGCTAATTGCTGTACCAATCACTTCACATAGTTTTTCCTGTCTGGTGATACTATTTAACTTCTACTTTCGTACCAAATTTCACAAGTACAATATGTTACTAACCATCATCACCCAGCTGTTGATTCGCTCTCAGAGCTTATTCCCTTCTTACCCTGAATGTTTCAAGTCTTTGCCCAATATCTCTCCATTTCCTTCCCTCTATATCCTGACACCTCAAACCACCCTCCATCCTCTGATTTTTATAATGCTTTTACATCACATATTTAAGGAAAATTATGCAGTGTTTGTCTTTCCATTTCTTATTTCATCTAGCAGAATATTCCACCAAAATGTCCCAAATGCAGGACAGGCTTATTTTTAGGATTGAGGAACATTCCATTGTGTGGCACATTCTCTTTGTCTGTCAGTTGTGGTCAGTTCTAGAATGTTCTCTATTACTCAGTAATTTAAGGCAACCAGTTTTGAATGTAATGTGAATCACAAAAGGGGAAATACCGCATCGAAAAAATACCCAAAGTTATAGATGGCAGGAGAGGCCTGATCTTATTTTATGGGTTCTCGGAAAATGTGCCCGGAATACAGCCCAAATCACTGCTGGTAAATAAAACAGAGAAATCCTCAAAGTGGTAAAGACATGGAAGTGAACACTTCAGAGGCTTTTAAAATGTTTCCCACATCCAGTAAGAAAAAGACAACAAAGTTTGCCAGAGACACCTAAAACTAGAGCTATGTTATTGGAAAATATCACTGCTCACCACCCTGAGTTGCAGACTCAAAAATCTGGAAGGAAAATTTTAGTACGTTTTTGTCTCTACTGCAATGCAGTAGGAATATAAATTGAACGTTTAGTATAGATCACACAACCATGTATCTTTGGTGGTGACATGATTAAGACCATGTGGTCAGCTCTTTTCAGAAGGCACGTCAGGTTCTCAGTAGAGTTATTATTGCCATTAAAAATATATACTAGTTCATCTGTTTTTTTAATGCAGCAGTTTTTCAAAGCTGTACTTTATTTATTTGCTTATTTACTTATTTGCTTGTATGTAATGTGATTTGTGTGGTGTATACATGTGTATATGCCCAATCAGCACCCCAAGTATTTGAGGCAGGGTGCACTCTCCCTAGGTGGCCGACAGTATCCAGTGTCCTGGCCCATCACTGTTCTGCCTGCTCCTCCTTGAGTCCAGGTCACTTCTGACCCTGGCACTTGCCATTTTTCCTTTTACCAAGTCTTCCCTGGCCCAAGCTCTGGTGATTCTTGAGTTTCTGCTGGGGTTAAAGATGCAGGTGACCATGCCCAGCTGTTCATGTGGGTCCTGGGGATGAAACTCCAGCCGTCTCTCAGGCCTCCTAAGGCCCTCCTGCTTGTGCAGGAAATGCTGTCAACCACTGAGCCATCTCTTCAGCTCAACGTGCCCAAGTTTATGTGAGCTCATTCATTCTGCAGGTCCCCATTCATATTAGATATGACACGTGTAACAATATGCTTTCCTTATATAATAAAAGTAACAGAAGTACTTGTGAATAAATTAAAGCTAGCAAGATTTATATTGGGTCTCATTAGTTTCATTTAGATAAGGCAGAAAAATATATTTATGAGAATGTATGTAGTATCATATGCATATTACTAGTATAAACAAATGTTTCCTGAATATTACCAAATTGTTGCAAAGCAAATATGGCTTTCACTCATATAATGTATATAACTATTCATAATAAAGATATTAAAAAAATACATATATATGGCTTTCACTTCCATCCTGCCCATGTTTGTTTAAAGTAATAAATTATTTTAAACTACCAAGGTGAGAGATACCAGGCTTCCCTGGACCTCTAGCCCTGCCTGGCATGATATCTTTGATTAGAGTCAACTCTCATGGTGTATAATCTCAAGGTTAATTGCGTGAGAGCCCTGTCATCAAAATGTCATGAAAGAGAGTGAACGACTTTGCTCCATATCAGATAACCTCCAAATACTAAGTTAACTCAAAGGATGTTTCCAAATTGTGGTGGTCTTCAATTTACTTTTGTAAAATGAGCAAAATGGGGTCTTATTATTTAAGAATGAAATTACGCAACCAGTGTAACTTGCCTGGTAAATTATGAATGCTGTTTTCTTTCCCATCTGCACACAATGTCGCCTTTGGTTACAAATTAAAAGGGTCCACCACACAAAATTAAGCTTTTGGTGTAGATCAAAATTCTGAAATGACAGGATGTATAGAAATAATCATCAATTTAATTTTGTGAAGAAATCAGTGTGCAGCCACTTCTTGGTCAAGCTAGCTCATGAGCTTCCCACTCTTCTGACTTCCAAGCACACCTTTCTGCACACATACCGATGTCTTTCTTTGTGGGTTGTTCTTGATCATGTTGACATGCCTATCTCTTTCCTGAGGAGTTTCCTACCTCTATTCATAAAATGTCACCCTTTGTGCAATCCTTAGTTGTGTTTAGACCTATACTCATAGTCACAATGCATATATATATATATATTTTTTTTTCTTATTTACCTACTTCATGTCTGTCTCTTTCAATGGCTTCACAGGTATCGAAACTTATCACCTCACCTTACTGCCCCCTTTACCACCTGTGCCCAGAGCAATGATGGGCACAGGGTGAATGCCTAATTGATACTGGTAGAATGAATGATGGGATAGTATATTTGACTCTTTCCATCTATAGCCTGTATTTTACACACACAACACACACACAAAACACACACACACAATATCTGTTAACTAGTTAGGTGGTTATTTTTATTTCAAATCAGAAAACTTGGCCTCCAGTTAGCATATGTACCATGAGGTTTTGATTTTCTTACCTTTAGCTTTCTCACTTTAATTACAGCTGAAGCATTTATTGGAATGACAGTATCCACAACTGCCAATACGCTACCACCTCTGACAGCTCTTGCCCAAGGCAGAAGACAGCTCTCAGGATGTGAAAGGGGGCTGATCACAGGAGATTGAGGTTTGCAGTCAAGCCCATGAACTGCTGGGCATCTGCTGACATCAAATTAATAATTTCCCCAGTGGAAAACTTTTTTTCAAGAAACATTTGAAAAAAGTAGAGTCAGTAAACATAGAAAAACATTTTCGAATTCCATCGACTATAAAGTGTCTGATATTATTGTCAAGCGGTGATGACTTCCATTGGCAGTTGTTAATGTATTTAGAAAAACAGAAGAATACATATGCAGTGAGGTTACGTAATGAGAGAAGTGGTTTTTTAGGTGAGGACACAGTTACTTATCACCAAAGTACACAGTTTTGAAATTCACTGCAGTTTTTAAAAGTTAAGTTCTGGTTTTGATTGAAAATGTCACCCTCCTATTTATTTTTTATGAATATCCTCTTCTTTTGCTGTAAAGATGTCAAGAAGAGCTAGGGATATAGATCACTTGGTGGATTCCTTGACTAGCTGGCATGCACAAAACCCTTGAGTTCATTGCATAAAAAAATAATAAACAGCTATGTAGTCACTTGCCTACAACCTCAGCACTTAGGAGGTAGAGACAGAAGCATCAGGAGTTCAAGGTCATCTAGGGATGTACAGGGAGTTTGAGGCCAGCCTAAAATGTTTTAAAGTTCTGTTTTTCATTTGAAAGTTTTGTATTCTATTCATTTTTTATGGATATCCTATTCTTTTCATGGAAAGATTTCATAGCCATAAAAATGAATGTGAAACTTTCACCTTCATCTTATGCATAGGAAATAGTGGGTAAATGAACAAAGTTTAAATATCTAATTAGATCCTAGTTCCAAGCTTTCCTTTTTGCTTGTGCAAGCATAGTGAGGCAGATGTGAAATGTGTGGTGTATGCACACGTGTATACACGAGGTGCCTCCAGAGCACTCTCCGGTGGTGGACAGAGCAGAACTCCACCACTCTTCCCCAGTCTTTTGTCTGTTTGCACTTTTTATTTTATTTGCAAGAAGGAAGAGAGAAGAAAAAGAGACAGAGAGAATGGACCAGCCACTGCAAACAAACTCCAAATGCATGTGCCACTTTGTGCATCTGTCTTTATGTGGGTACTGGGGAATCAAACCTAGGTCATTAGGCTTTGCAGGCAAGCGTCTTGACCACTGTGCCATCTCTCCAGCCCTACATTTTTTATTTTTTATTATTTTTAAAACTTTTTAAGTTTAATTGCATATAAATTATAACAGATAATACTCTTTCATCTTCTCACCGCAGCTTCTGTTACCCTGGGGCCCTTCTCAGTAGGGTTATGGCACTCACTGCAGGGTCATGAAAGCCTCATTCAGTTCCTGTGGGGTGGCTGAGCACCATGCCTGAGGATATTCCTACCCACTCTGTGGCTCTTACAATCCTTAACCTCTTCCACAAGGCTCCCTGAGCCATGGCAAGCCTGTTGGCACTTTAATTTAGTATTGAGTTCTTTGTAGCCTCTGGATTTCTGCTTTGATAGGCTTTGATTGATCACCCTATCTGCCACTATCCCACTGGAACTGGTTGTCAGGCTAGCAGTAAGAGCATGGTGCCACTCCCCCTGCAATTTCTCTTGGGCCCTGGCAGATATGAGAGGTGGCACATCTCGAGGTGGGCAGTTGGCTATCATCTTGTCTTATTGATGGATCTTGGTCCTCTGTTTTCTCGGCCATCTTCCACTGGTTTGTTCCCTCCCAGGCAGGCCTATTTGGGGCTACAGACTTGTGTGGCCACACCAGCTGTTTATGGATCCTGAGGCTCTAAGGAAAGGTCCCCGGGACCTCCCCAGACCCTCCTGCTTATGCAGCAAGTGCTTCTACCTGCTAAGCCAACTCTCAAGCCATTCACATATTTTTGGCTCTGTATCCAGATTTCTGGATCAAATATTAGCTCTTATTATTAGCTAATATATGATGATATATTAACTCGTTATTTTGAAGAACCCTATCGTATTATCCAATGTAGCTGTGTCATTTTGCATTTCTAACAAACACTGTTCAAGGGTTCCACATGCTTTTTTTGGCTGGTACGTAGCAATATCTCAGCTTAGTTAGTAACAATGAAAATTTTTCATATACTTGTTGGCCATTTACGTGTTTTCTTTGGAGAAAGCCTTAAAAAAGAAGGAAATGAGTGATAAGGACAGAGCTTGAGTCCATTATGCTGAGTGAAATAAGCTCAGCATAATGGACTCAGCTCATTCAATGTTAAATGAGAGCTAAAATGATCAAATCCATAAAATCAAAAACCGGAATAGTGGTTGCCAAAATGAGTGGGGAGGAAAACCTGAGGAATAATTAATCAGAGGTACGAAGTATCAAAGTAATAATGAGTAAGGCCTGGAGCATGTTGCCTGGTATTGTGTTTACTGTCAACAGTAATGTAGTTCATGCTTATAAGTGTTATGATGGTTGATCTCATATTAAGTGTTCTAGCAAAAATAAGATAAAATGAACTGGTTACTTTCAGAATATTAAAAAGTAAGAGCACAGTATCATTGCTTATTCATGGAATTTCTAACACCAGGAGAATTGATTTTTTTTTCCTTTCAATGTGTGTTTGTGGGTTTTTTTTGTTTTTGGTTGTTTTTATTTATTTATTTATTTATTTTTTTTTTTTTTTTTTTTTTTTTTTTTTTTTTTTTTTTTTTTTTTTTTTTTTTTTTTTTTTTTTTTTTTTTTTTTTTTTTTTTTTTTTTTTTTTTTTTTTTTTTTTTTTTTTTTTTTTTTTTTTTTTTTTTTTTTTTTTTTGGTTTTCCGAGGTAGGGTCTTGCTTCCAGGCTGACCTGGAATTCACTATGTAGTCTCAGGGTGGCCTCGAACTCACGGCTATCCTCCTACCTCTGCCTCCTGAGTGCTGGGATTAAAGGCGTGCACCACCACGGCCAGCTTTTCAATGTGTTTTTCTCCCTAACAAACTTTGTCTTTATTCTTTGGAGATTTTTGTTCTAAACTTCCAAGGAATCTTTGGTCTCTCCCCTGAAGTTTCAGTTACCAGGGACTGTTTGTCCTGGCAATGGATGCCCAAGAGACTGGATTTCTCTTTTTTTAATTTCACACGCGTTATATTAATTTTTATTTCAATCTACTGTTTTAGTTTAACTTGAAGACTTTTGTAGAAGTTTTAGGTTCTCAGTAAAAAGATAAGGAAGGGAGGTCCTGAATATCTGCTATCCCCACACAGGCTTGGTCTCTCCGTAAAGGCGGGCATGAGTTAGTTCTGATGAGCTGACTTTGGCTCATCAATCTCACCCGAAGCCCATCTTGGTGCTGTATCTACTCTGGGCTCAGAGAGATGTGAAATGTCATTCTCCAGGATAGTATCACACAGAGTGGTTCCTTTGCTCTCAAACACCCCATGCCCTGACTTTTATGCTTATAACTCATTTTGTACCTTTACTTTTTCAGGGAAGTTTGGTGTTTTGGGCTTGTAAACCCACCAATATCTCATACCCAAATGCTGGTACTTTGATCTCTGAATGAAATCCTGTTCTGTATGAACTACACATCAAAACACAGGTGTTATCATGTAAACTGGCTCCTAGGTTCTTTTGTACCTGTTCTCCCATATTGGACACTTTCACTGCCTCTAGGATTTTTTATGTTAAATAACTTTTTTAATTTATTGTTTAGAACAGTGTTAGTTTCAAAGCAAAATTATATGGAACACTGATGTTCCATGTGCCTTCTGTGTCCACTCAGAGGCCTCTGTGTGCTCTCTGTGTCCACTCACGGCCTCTCTGACCTTCATTCTGTACTGAGATCTACATCTCTGCTCTAAGTTCAGTAGACATTTTGGATGCAATTGTTCTTGGTCCTTCCAGGGTCCCTACACTACTCTATGTTCCCATTTTTAGCCCTACAGGAAAAAAAAATCAGTGTATTGTATTTGATTGCCCAGAACAATCAAAATTGAAGCAGAGGATGAGCTAAAGTGTGAATTCAAGGCTAGCCTGAGTCATTAGAGAGACAAGACAGATATTCAGAAAATAACACAACTGAATTATAAAATATCAGTAATGCTTAAAAAACTGTCTCCTTGGTAATTTAAAACTTTCACCAAATTCAAAGTAATGCTAAAATCCTATATGATGAATATTTCTGTTTTATCAAAATAGAATGACTAAATATATCATTAATTTGTTCCTTATTAATCACTTAATAAAATTCAACATGTGATAAATATATAAAATAGATTTTCAGACTCTGAAAATGTTAAAACATTTTTTATTCCTAATCACTAGGAACCACTGAATGGTATCCAACTGTCATGAGGCTATAACTATTTGTAAGAACAGGAGATGGTGCTGTTTCAGAACACCAAGAGTGTTGATCTCTAAATCTTGTGATAGCACAATCTTCCATTCATTATTTAAATGGAAATATTTGACTTACACAGAAAAAAATAGTTTCCAGACAAATAGTCAATTATAAACCATTTGAGAAGTAGGTATTATACAGTAAGTATAGAAGTTTAACCTTTTAAAAAAAAGAATAATTGATGAATTCCTTTAAGAGATCTTTTATTTAAACAAACCCAGATCTCATTTTCAGTGAGAAATTGATTTGTTATACTTTCTGATTCTAAAAGTATGCATTTTCAAATTCAAAATTCAAAAAAAAATTCTTTCTACAAAGTACTATTGTTAATAGCTATAGTTTCAAATTTTACTCATATAAAAACATATAAAAGGCTGGAGAGATGGCTCAGCAGTTAAGGCGCTTGCCTGCTAAGCTGAACAATCCAAGTTTGTTTCCCCAGGACCACATAAAGCCAAATGCACAAAAGTGCACATGCATCTGGAATTCATTATCGTCTGGAGGCCCTAGTGTGCTTATTCTCTCTCTCTCTCTCTCTCTCTCTCTCTCTCTCTCTCTCTCTCTCTCTCTCTCTCTCTCTCTCTCTCTCGGTGTCTTCTAGCTCTCTGCTTGTAAATAATTAAATAAAAATATTTTAAATGGAAAAAACATGTATTTATCCTTTTCCTTTCATTAGTAATAGATACAGTTTTTTCTTTTTCTTATTTTTAGTTAGTAAAGAGCATTGTGTACACACTAGGATAGAAAGAGATAGAAGGCATCACATAGCTTTATTCCTAAATAAATGCCTGGAACTCAGGCATCCAGTACAATCAGAACCAAGGTACCAGCCATGATTCTGTGTTTGAACTGCCACTGCCATCTCCATCCATTCAAGTCTCTCAGCTCTGGCCTCAGTTGATACTGGGGGAAAAGAACATCCTTGTCTGAAGCCCTGACCTTCACGTTGTAAACACAATAAAATCATCATACCACTGAGTCTTGCTGTAGGTACTTCTGCAGCATTAGATAACCAGAGAAGGCACAAGAGGAAAAAGCTAGATGCCAGTCAGCACTTCTATAGACACACTTCTTGTCACACATAAGACAGCCCTGTCGTAACTCTTTATTTTATTTATTTATTGTATGCCTGGATGGGGAGCAGAGATAGAGAAAAGGAGAAATCTTGTCATAGGTGCTTAAACATGGGGATACTTGGTTTACACTTCTATAGACAAGGGATCTAAACAGAATTTGGGTTTGAAAATAAAAGGAGCACTTTTCAGAGAACAAAAGTGCTTTCTTATCTTGGATGTCCTGACACCATCCGTTCCCTGTCTCTCCTGCATCTCAGCACCTTTACTAGGTTCCTCACCACCAACAACTCAGCACATTGGAAAGCTGATGCTTTTGTTTTTATTTCACTTATGCTAAAGTGGTCTCAACTAGAGCAATTG
This sequence comes from Zapus hudsonius, assembly GCA_004024765.1. NCBI lineage: Eukaryota > Metazoa > Chordata > Mammalia > Rodentia > Dipodidae > Zapus > Zapus hudsonius. The sequence continues at coordinate 25,592 of PVHP010022071.1, forward strand.
TTTGACATACCCAATCCTACTCAGAACAATTCCAATTTATCACCCCTGTCTGTATCTAGCCTACTACCAGTCTTACATAGACAATTGCTTACTCAACCAGTTCATCTAAATTGCTGTGTCAGGACTCTGTAGGACCACTTCATGATTCATTAGAAGAACTCATAGGACTTGGCACACTGATATGCATGCCCATGATTTAGGGTATTGAAAGGATACAAGGCAGAATCAGCCAAGAAGAAATGTGCATGGATGAAGTCCTGAAGAAAATAGGCACAACTAATAACACACTTGGGCCAGGAGAACCTGCCTGAATACTAGGCTCTCCATGGTCCCCTGTCACAAGGACTGATCCAGACTACCCATGGAGGAGGCTATCCAGCTGATTGGGGATGGGGGAGGGGAGGCATCAGGGAATTGTGGATAACAACTCATTGTTTGCCCACTAAATAATGTAACTCATTATGGACAATAAAAATAAATAAATAAAATCCCTTTTCAAACAGTCAAAAAAAAAAAAAAGAAAGAAAGAAAGATAATAGGCACAACTGTCCAGATTCCTGTGCCTCTCCTGACAGTCACACAGGACACATTAATTCCCCTAGCAACTACCTCTGGCAACACATGTGAGGGATTATCTACTAGGCGACCTTGCTCAAAACTAAACATCAAGGATTCTTATTGGTCATTGGTCAAATAAGCACCCTGTTGTAGTCAGCTACACTCCACTGGGAGGAACCTTCAAACCAGACACAGTTACGGGAGAAATGTATTTATTGAAGTTACAGATCCAGGGGAAGTTCCATAATGGCAAAAGAGGCTGGCCTCCTTTCACAGGTCCAAGCAGAGAGAGAGAAGCCATCACCAACACCACACACACAACGACAAGCAGACAGGGAGGGGGAAGAGATTTCTTTCCCCTTTATATAGCCTTAGGGTAGGGTCTTACAACCCTTTCCCAAACTTGTTTACTCCCCAAGTTTCTGGAGTTTTCATTCATGCACTGAACTGCAGAGAGGTGATATTTGATTCTAGCTCTCCTGAGTTTCCTTACATCCTGCCCCCTATTGAGAGAGCTGCCTTCCTATAAACAACCTCAGAGATCCACCCAAAATTACTAAACAGGTCAAGATGACAACAAAACTTAACCATCACACACCCTATCTGAAGGAAAGCATGAACCATGATTATTGTATAAACATTTGGGATATATGGAGCCTCTCCTTTCAGTTAAGATAGTGGGCACTCTTAAAATACCACAGGCTGGCCTTCTAAAGCCCACAGTTATGTGTCCAGTATCAATTCTTTTATGTATAATAGCTAATACGTATTTCAAACTTAAAAAGTTCAATGAAAACCCCATCCTCCTGAGTTTTCATATTATTTTACATAGTACCTGTCTCAGCTTTGGCTTAAGTGAAAATCCTCTCTTAAAATAGGACTTTTGGCCTGGGGTGGGTATTCAAGAGCTTTGACAGAATCCTGTCTTGGTTGGGGGATCTTGTGGGGCTCTGATCAACAGCTCAGTGTGGGAAGGAACCAATGACTGGGACAGGGAGTTGCAGGTCTGATCAATTTTTCATGGGGTTAGGCTTCCTCCCCTTCTATTAACAGCCCCTCTTACTAGACAATGCCCACTTCTTCCTCAAGAGCTTACTGTATGAAATTAAGGATTTTATGATTTCAATTCATTATTGGTTAGCTTATTGTATAAGTCCCCCTTTCTCCCCCCCCCCACCATTCCTTCCACCTCTTTCAGTCTCTACTTTCCCGTGTTAGGTTTAATCCTTACCTTGATTTAAATTTGCCTATGTACTGATTGTACCTAAGTATTGTTTCCATTTATTAATGTGCTTATTATTTAACTCTCTCTTCTATGTGTCACAACAGGGACTTTGTTGTGTTTTTTGACTTGTCCCCATAGTCTCCAAAGACTAGTGTTTGGTATGTGGCAGATATTCAGTAAATATTGAGTGAATATATTCCTAGATAGCTTCTTGGGTTCAGGTAAATCATGTGCCGTAGTCAGCCATACACCGCTGGGATGAATCTCCAAAGCACGCACGATTATGGGGAGGAAAATATTTATTGAGCAGATCCAGGGGAAGAAGTTAAGGGGGAAAAGGCTGGCCCCCTTTCACAGAAGCAAGCAGGGACAGACAGAAGCCCAGCACCAGCACCACAAGCAAGCACACGGTAACACACACTGATTCACAAAATGCAGAACTCCAGGTAAGGGTTCTGGCTCTTCTTTTGCATATCTATCCTTAGTATTTTATATCCAAATTAGAAAGGGTCAGTCCCCAGGAGGCTAGGCCAAAGTGGTACTTCCTCTAGCCAGAAGCCTGGAGACAACTAATAATTTTAATAAATCCTTAATTCTTTTGGGGGACATTATTCAAACTACCACAATCCATCCCTGGCCCCCAAAAGAATTATAACTATCTATATTTAGTCCAACTTTAAGGATTCCATAGTCTTACCAACTTTAAATTTTGTAAAATCAAAACAAGTTATAAAATAATGGCATAGAGCAAACATTTGGAACTGTTGTGAGGCATAACAAGGAAAGACGGGGCCAAGGCAAACTCAACAAATATTAGTAAACATCCACGTCTGCCGTTTAAGTCCCACAGCACAGCCAGTGACTGACAAGTCTCTGGATTTTTCAATTTTGTCCCTCCAGCTTGGCTGAGTACCTGGGGAAACTTCCATCCCAAGTCAACAGCGCTCCATGGCAGTCCTTGCAAAGTCCTGGTATGTCCACATCTTCGGGTCTCCACTGCAACCCACGGTCCACTTTCCAATGGCTTCACTTGCCAACCAGGGACTCCACGCCCTGTTCCAAATACCGCATCTCATCAGCGGCTCCTGGAACCGTGTGCACTTCACGACCCACTCCACGCATGCATTCCTCATGCTTCCAAAGGCAGTACCAGGAGAAAGGCAGTATGCAGGACACAGCCATGTTGTTAATTCAGGGACAAAAGAAACATGACCTTGAAGAGCAGATTCCTTTCATTCAGTGATTTCCTTTCCAAAGAGTTTGTACAGTCCATCTTTCTGTCCTTCCTGGGTGGAAACACCTCAGGCATCTCTCCATCAATGTAAAGCAGTTGGGCCATAAACAAAAGCCAGTCTCTGGGCCAGTAAATTAACTTGCTTTGAGGTTTTTCCAACTTCAAATCTTAAATCTCAGTCCCATATCCATAGCCAAGCATACAGTCCATTTCTTAAGTTCAGCCTTGG
>PVHP010022072.1:0-28785 GCA_004024765.1 Zapus hudsonius
AATTTCCTGTTCCATTGATTATTCCCTGGCCCAGGTGAGCAGAGACAGCTGGTTGGTCTATCCTTGACCAATCAGTTTCAGGATTAGGTTTGAACTCTACATGAGATGAGTGTAGCCTGCCTGAAAGTATAAGTTAACAAGAGCAGTGAGTTTATTGGGTTACTTACAGGAGCGTGGGTGACACAACACAAAAGCCCAGGCCACATGTGTCTAGAGTTCCTTTGCAGTGGCTGGAGGCCCTGGCGCTCTCTCTCTCTCTCTCTCTCTCTCTCTCTCTCTCTCTCTCTCTCTCTCATAAATAAATAAATAAAATATTTTTTAAAATATAGAGATGTCACAACATTTGTAGTGTCATTTGTGATTCACATTTGGATTTGGGGGAAACAACAATGGGTTTCTTATGACTCATCTTCTATCAAATAGAATCTCCATCATAAACCAGCAGAGGATCTGAGCTCTCACTAATATTGATGACTGTATTAGCCTGTTGGGGATTAAACTAAAGGACCCAGAGTGAACTCACTGAAGTGAAGTTTTTCCATGAAAATGCAATGTGCTCTTTTTTTCTTCTCTTGAAGACAAGTTGGGTTCTAATTCAAGGACAGAATTGATTTACCATCTCCTCAGGCCCAACCTCTCATTCCACAGAGAAAGTGTCAGAGGACTGAACCACTTCTCGAGCCAGCACTGGCCCCTACTGTTCCTGGAGCATTATAACCTCACCCATCTACAGCGTGTTCCTGGAAAACTGCCATGTGCCAAGCACCATAATACAGAAGTGACCACAATTTATCATTTATATGGTTCCTGTTCTCATGGCAAACAAAAGTAGATAGTTATCGAAGGGTGGCTAGAACCATAAGAAGACCAGGGTCCTGTGTGGAGACTGAGTGGACCCCCCTGAAGCTGGCCTGATTGGCAGACAGTAAATCCTCTCTGATGAGCATATGTTTGAATCAAGGCCTGACTGATCCTTTTGAAGTTAGAACAAGCTTAAAGAGATAGGAGGAAGATCTCAAGGAAGTCAGTAGAGCTGATTACAGTGTGTGTGATCATGGGAGGCTTTGGTGAGTGTGGTTGTTGTGGAAAAGACTTTGACCAGAATGGGACTGATAGCTCTACTGAATATTAGGAAGTTTGGACTTGATTCTGTAAGTGCTGAGTCGCCAATGCAGGGTGTTAAGAACATGAGAGACACAACCAGGCATATATATCCTATTAACTATAATGTGAGTGGTAAAGGGAAGTGAAAGGGGAAGCAAGGAGGAGACAGCAGCAATCCAGCTGACAAGGAAAGGTATCTGCTCACTCCAGTACTGGGGGTGCCTGGCTTCCAAAGGCCTGGCTGAACCAAAACCACTGGAATCTCTCCTTCATTCTCTGATTGGAACACATCTCTTTGAGGTGAGTCAGTTTGCTTTAGTTGTGTATGCACTGCGCATTTAATTTTTATATATTTTATGATGCTTTGAAGCCTGCCCTTTGTAAGGTTAGGTAATCCCTAGAATAAGCAAACAACTTGCCTACAAGCACACTTCATACATGCAAGATAATCAGGCCAGGGCACTCTCCACACCAGCTCCAGTGACTGTTGCATTCCTCATCAAGAATCCTTGGCTCTCTTGGGCTGGAGAGATGGCTCAGCGGTTAAGTGCCTAAGGTTCCTGGTTCAATTCCCCAGGTCCCACATAAGCCAGACCCCACAAGGTGGTGGCTCTGGTGCTGTCTCTCTCTCTCTCTCTCTCTCTCTCTCTCTCTCTCTCTCTCTCTCTCTCTCTCTCTCTGCTTGAAAATGAATAAATAAAAATATTTTAAAAAAGAATCCTTGGCTCTAATCACCTAAGCCACATGCCAGGCAACTAAGGACACAACTCAAATATTCAGAGCTCATTATAACTCTTTGAATATCCAATTCTTTACTTGCATAGGTGCTTTCCTGGACGCTCTCATCCCTTCCCATTAAAAGCACAATGAAAGCCTGTGTTTTTTACTCTCTAGCTGCTATTGTCTACCTCATTTTGGTCAGGAGATGATGCTCTTGCCATGTTTTTCCCTGCCATCATGGAGTTTCTCCTCTAGTCTGAAAGCCAAAATAAGCCTTTTACTCTCACAAGCCTTTTTTTGATCTGGCGCTTTGTGCAGCAAGAAGAAGGTAACTGCCACAGTGTAATTGGTACTGAGAAGTGGGGATGTTGTTAGAAATCTGACTCTCTGGCTTTGGGAGTTGATTTGCAGGAGGAATATGGAAGGATTTGGAGTCTTGGATTAAGAGACACATTGCAGGGCTCTAAGTAGAGTTTTCATGGACAATTCTGGTCAGAGTTAAAAGACCTGAATGCAGTAAGAACCGTGATCTGTGAGGTGTGGCTTATGAGGGGGAAGAAAGAACTTTATTGGACTAGGCTAGAAACAATTTGTGTGTGAGGCTTGCTGCATTCGGCCAGGCCTTTATCCTGAGAATTTTTGCACAATTGCATTGCATAGAAATGGGCTGGTGTGAGCAGATGGAGATGGCACGGAAAGGAATGAAAGTTTCAGACTGGAGACAGCACCCATTCAGCTGCAACTCTTTGAGAGATTATGACCATTCAGATTGGGACAGCTGTTCTGCTTTGGAAAAGCAGAAAGAATATGGACTCTTTGGAAAGTAAGGGGCCTGAATATTGAAGAAGTGTCCTGCTCTTCAAAGTTGGTTTTATTTCCTCTCTGGATTAACTAGTTAGATTGCCCACCCGGTATGATGGAGTATGACAGATGCAGGAAAGAGAGGGCATTGGATTTGCAGTGCAGTTCTTTTTTTTTTTTTTTAATGTCCATGGGCAGTGTGAAAAGTAGGGTTGTTGGAAGTCCTTGCCTAGAGGCCAGATGGAGTCATGAGGAAGAAACATGGGTTGAAATAGAGACCTAATAGAGGTACCAGGACTCTGATGGGATGAATGCCAAGGAGAACTGCCAGCTTGGTATTGTTCCCCCAACCGTGAGCAACCTAATTTATAGCTTATCATGATAACCATGATTCAGCCAAGTGCATCTGTGTGTACACTCCCTATATAAGTATTTTGTGATCTTATGACTGGAATAAGGAGCTTGGCTAAGCTAGGCTCAGGTCAGCTCAGCTCTGCTCTTCCCATGCAGTTGCATTGCAACTGGTGTTTGTGAATATCTACTCCATGAACCTTCTTCCAGCTGGGCTCACCCTCTCCATAAATCCTTCTGGAGCTGTCTGTTCCTGACAGATTGATAAAAACTATGGGGACTTTTAAAGTTGGGATGAATGCACTGCATTTTACATCATGGATGGTCACCAGTATATGGGGGTCAGGGTGGAATGTAGTGGTTTGAATCATCTGTCCCCCATAAACTCATGTTCTGAATGCTAGGTTCCTAGCTGGTGGTAATTTGGGAATTGTAACCTTGCTGGAGGAAGTGTGTTGTTGGGGGCAGGTTTATGGGTGTTATAGCCAGTTTTCCCTTGTCAGTGTTTGGTACACTTTCCTGCTGATGTTATTGACTTGATGTTGGCCAGAAGGTGATGTCCAGCTTCTGCTTATGCCATGTTTTGCCCTGCCATCATGGAATTTCCCCTCGAGTCTATAAGCCAAAATTAACTCTTTCCTTCCACAAGCTGCTTTTGGTCAGGTGCTTTGTGCCAGCAACAAGAAGGTATCTGCAACAATTCCCAAATAAATGGTGGTCTGAATCATCAGCAAAGCTTAAAATGAAGCTGCAAAAGGATTACAAAAGGATCTACAAGTACTTGAACTAGTATAAGGGGAAAAAAAAAACCCTCAAGAATCTTTAAAGAAACACACTAGGCTGGGCGCAGTGATGCACACCTTTAATCCCAGCACTCGGGAGGCAGAGGTAGGGGGAATTGCCATGAGTTCAAGGCCACCCAGAGACTACATAGTGAATTCCAGGTCAGCCTGGACTAGAGCGAGACCCTACCTTGAAAAAACAAAACAAAAACAACAACAACAACAAAAAAAATAACCACACTAAATGCTAACATAACAGCAAAGAGAATTGAATTCAATTCTATACTTTCAGAAAAGCATAGAACTATCATGACTCTAAAAAGTAATTAATGGAAATAGATCCCCAAGAGATAATAGACAAAGGATATTAATAGACAAGTAAGTATTATACAGTTTCTACATATGACTATGTTTAAGGAAACATATCTTGATGAGGAGAGAAATGGGAGATATAAAAAGAAACCAAAGCCAAATCCACAAAGTGGCACATGTGTCTTGAGTTCATTTGCAGTGGTAAGAGGCCCTGGTGCACCCATTCCCTCCTTCCTTCACACATGCACATTCTCTTTCTCTCTCTCCATTATTTATTATAAATAAAAATACATAAAAAGAACTTTACAGATAAAAATCCAATGCAAGCAAAACAACAACTTGAATGTAGAATGTTATCCATGAAGTTATGTGTTTGAACATTTAGTTCCCAGCTACTAACACTATTTGGGAAGATTATGAAACTGTTAGAAAGTTGAGCTTTGCTAGAGAAAGTAGGTCACTGGAAGAGGGATCTCTGAGGTTTCTTAGTCCCCACTTCCTGTTCAACCTCTGCTCTTGACTGTTGATGAAATGTGACCAGCTGGCCTCCCACGCCTGCTGCCTCTCTTCCTTACCATAACAGACTAGAACTGTGAGCTAAAATAAACCCGTCCTCCCTTAAAGCTGCATTTTGTCAGGTATTTGGTCACAATAACAAGAAGAGTAACCAATAAAAAGACACTGCAATAGAAACTGAATGAGGCACAAAGAGGAAAAAAACACCAACACACACACACACACACACACACACACACACACACACAAAACACACACATACACACACAACTATTATCTTAGGGTGTAGTGGGACTAACCAAGGTATTTACATACATCTAACTGGACCTCCAATTTATTCTAGTTAACTTGGAAAAAAGAGGGGGCATAAAATGTAATCAAATGAGCCAGCATGTTGGTACACACCTTTAATCCCAGCATTTGGGAGGCAGAGGTAGGAGGATCCCAGTGAGTTCCAGGCCACCCTAAGACCACATACTGAATTCCAGGCAAGCCTGAGCTAGAACTAAACCCTACCTCAAAAAGAAAATTATGGAGAGATGGCTCAGCAGTTAAGGCACTTACCTGCAATGCATAACAACCCAGGTTTAATTCCCCAGTACCCACATAAAGCCCGATACACAGTGTGGCACAGGCATCTGGAGTTCATTTGCAAAGGCTGGAGGCCTTTGTGTGCTCATTCTCTCTCTCTCTCTCTCTCTCTCTCTCTCTCTCTCTCTCTCTCATCTTCCTCTGCTTGCAAATAAATAAGTAATGTTTTTTAAAAAATGTAATAAAATGGCCAAAAAATGCAAGTTTACTGAAAGCCCAAACTTCAAACACAATAAACATAAACTACTTTAGGCATGTCACATTATTATTGTTTACCCTTGACTTTTCTGATACCTATATTCTAAATTGCCAAGAATAATAATAAAATAAGAATGCGATTAAATCTGTGATGTCCCTGCTGTTTGTCATGCTCCGTGTCCAGGAAGACTAATGTGCCCAAGAAAAGTTCTCAAATTAAGCAGCAAATACAATGCTTTCTCTTTCTCACTCCTCAGCATCACTGCGCATGATCTATTCTAATGTCATTCTATCTGCCTATGAAGTTGGGTAATGACCATTTTTCCAATTGTCACCAAGAAAGTTGTTTTGCAAGTAAGGGGAAAGGCTTAGTTCCTAACGTTCTTCGGAGTCTACAGCATAAAAAGTACATAATATAGGCATCAACTGTTTATTTTAAGTAGTAAATGGCATGTTCTTGATTTGTCTTCTTCAGTTTTTAAAGAATAGCATTGTAATTTATGCATAATATTTGGCTATAAATTAAACACTTAAGAATACAAATAAATTATTCACCCTCTCCAAGGTCTCTGAGAGCGATGTGGAAGAGGGGTCAGAAATAAAGCAAGAGCTGGGTAAATGGAGACTGACTGGTGTTATGGTGTGCTATCATCTGGAGATGCACTCATGAACTCAGCAGCTGAGGCTACCTGTACACGCCCTGGCCAAGAAAGGTTCGTCATTGACTGAGGCAGGGCTCAGGAAGCCCTACTCTTCCCTTACAGCAGACAGCCATCTCCAGATGAAGGTGGAAGTGTCTGGGGCTGAAAGTAACTTCATAAAATCAGCGTGACAGCTGAGTCTTAAAACTGACACCATTTGAGGAAAGCAAAAAAAAAAAATGGTGCCTTATAGCAAACATACTTCCTAGCAAAAAAGCACATTATGAAAGACGCTGCCAGGCAGGAATGTTATGGTTAGATGATTCAAGCATGGCAGATTCCCAAAGGTAGTCTGAGGCTCCACAGTTCAGCATGTCCAGTAATGTGGGGTTATCTGAGTGTGTTACCCATGCATGTCAGTAACCCCAGCATGTGGAAGGCTAAGGCAGTAGGATTGTGAATTTGAGGCCAGTCTGAGCTACATTGCAAAACCCAGTTCAAAAGAGAGGAAGGAGAGGGGGGCTGGAGAGCCTGTTCATAGAAGAGGCAACTGAAGAATAAAGGGGAATTGTTTTCTCCAAGCCAGAACAACTCCAGTCACTCCTCTATGTAGTTGTAGTTCACAACGGTACAAATGAGATTTCCCCTGCACCTTAATAGCTTACCCGAGTCTTTTATCTATTACACTAGTATTCTCTTAATGAGAAACCAAGTGTTATTATGAAGACTACACTAAGGAATATAACTTATTTGCAATTTCTTTATTTTCCATAATAACTTAGGAAGAAAATTTGCCATTTTTCAGAATGAGAAAAGCTAAAATATCCATCCCATAAGGTTCTGGTAAATGGCATTATGAATCACAGTTTTCCTTTCTCTTCTAAAAAACAAAGAGTACATTTCCAAAAACTTCACACCTACTCATACATGTCTAATATGCATTTTATATAGTTATATAATTAAAATGTACTTGTTGGAATTAGGTTGGTCAGCTGCTAGGCATACGTGATGTATATGAGAATGCATTTACTTTCCTGTTAGTCAAAAAGTTCTGCCTAGACAAGGGAAGATTCTGGTAGTTTCTTCTGAACAGAACTCTGAGAGTTCTATTTAACTTTGTTAGTTCTCTCCTCCCACACAGACCCAAACTGATAAGATGATTTGCCTCATTGAAGATAATATTTCATCCGCATATGTGAAAAATAAAATCTACACTATCTCTTCATTTTAGTTTGGGTTAAACATGAAATGTTCCTGACAGGAAATAAGAAGCTCATTGATCACTGAGTCTATTTGTTTGATGAGGTAGTAAAAATGCACTTGGTTCTTTTTGCATTACCTCAAGAATGTCTTTTCCTGACATTCCCTGTTGTTTTTTATTCTATGTTTGAATTCTGTGGTAATTGCACTGATGCCTTATGTGACTGAGATTCTGAGAGCTTATGTATAGGGTTGCCTCTAGTTGAGAATTTACCTCCCCAAAGGTAATTTAAACCTTAGTCAATAACTTCTTTAGGGTGGAAGAATTGTTACTTAATACTATCCTTCCAGACTGAAGGGATAACAGAAGGAAGACATTGTAGGTGAGAGATTCTAGGGCCCTTTCAGTGGATTTTTCTGGCTACTTTTGTCTCTAGTATAATTTGCAACAGCCTTGTTCTCCTTTCTAGTGAATTCTTTCAAATATCTTATCACTAGGAGGAAGAGTGGAGGTAGGGTGCTGGGGAAGTAACAGAGCAATTGGCATCTGTAGTAAAAAGAGAGTTCAGTTCAGGACTTGTAGCTGAGGGAGAGCATTTGAAGACCTGTTGACTCATAAAGGACCACCCAGTCAGCATACAGGAGGAAGTTAAGCATGACCAAAGTCCCCTCAGACATTCCTTCCATCACATCCTGCTTACTAAAGCTATGTGAAACTATAGCAGTTTTTGAAATTATATGAGCTCAATAAAGACTTAAAGCCTTTTTTTTATTGGTCCTTAGACCAGGTTATTGAAGAGATAATTACTTTCTACCTCTAATTTATAATAATGTTACTTTTCTGATTAAATATGAACGTTTCTTTACTAAATGTGATTAGAAAATCTGAGAACCCCTATGCCTGAATATTTGAGGTAGATGAGGAAAGGAGATAGAATAAAATGTGAACTTGACTCTTTAATAGGCAAATCAATTTTTTCTGGTCTCCCTTGAAAAATAAATTATTACTTTATGAGTTAGCATTGAAGGGACAATTGTTTAATTCCCTGGTGAACTTATAGACTGAGGAATATGAGTGGTCAGCACAAAAAAGAAAGAGGATTGTGTGTGTGTGGAGGAGAGTCAGAGAGAAGTAAACAGGTGTAGAATTGGACTTCTGAAAGTAATTTAGGAACCATCTGATAAACCTCCAATCACAGCCTGCTTGGAAACATGATGAGTGATGTAGAGGGTACAATTTCTATGACAGATTTTGAATACTAAATGATATGATCATATCCACAGAGACTGTCATGCCCCGAGATAGGAACAGTACTTTCTTAGCATTCCAAAGATCCTTAACTCGTTCGTTGTTCATATCTACAGACCACCCTTCTATTCTGGTTAGCAAAAACACCCAGAGAAGATATATAGTTAGCAAAATATTCAACCATTAAGTCCACAACTATTTATAAAACAAAATGTTTTAAACTTACTCATCAGTTAAAATGTTTTAATGTTATTAAATAGTGAAGTGACAAAGACAGAGAGACAAATTAACTGAGTAAACAGTGCAAGAAAATAACAAACATTAAGGTATTATTGTTAAGTGGGAAGGTATAGGAGAACCTGAGCTCAAAAACTTCTTCCCACCTAACCCATTGTCTAAGGTACTAAAGTGCTAAATTGGTCAGAAAAGAGATGTGATAAGAAGCAAGATCCTCTGCACAACAAGGAAAGAAAATTGAAGTGAAAATTGCAATCTCAGGCTGGAGAGATGGCTCAGCGGTTAAGGCACTTTCCTCCAGTGCCTAAAGCCCCGGTTCAATTCCCCAGTACCCACATAAGCCAGACCCACAAGGTGGTGACACTGGTTCTCTCTCTCTCTCTCTCTCTCTCTCTCTCTCTCTCTCTCTCTCTCTCTCTCTCTCTCTCTCTCTTTCTCTCTCAGTATCTCTCTGCTTGAAAATGAATAAAATATTTTTTAAAAAATTGCAATCTCCACCTGCAAGAGATTTAAGTGAGATGAAGTGAAAATGTTTACAATGGAAGAAAAGTGAGAAAATGTGCAGAGGATGATATTTAATAATGAAGACTAAACTGGAGACCTAGAATGAAAAGGATGATGGGAAAGGGCGAGGAAAGTCAAAGTTATAATGCTGCACAGGGGGGAAGCTTGGGGGAACTTATCTGAGACAGCAGCAACTCTGCTGAACACTCAGTGGATGGCAATTGGTGTCAAGACAGCGGCAGCAGATGTTTTTCTGGAAGAATAATGGTGGAATGATAATCACAGGAGAATATTGTGAGCTGCAGACAAGAGCTGTGTCTTACTGACAACTAGACAAGAATGCACACAAACAGACCCAAGGGAAACACAAGCTGTGTTCCACAGCTGGAGGTTAAGTGAGAGGATGGTAACCTCTACAGGTTACAGAGACACAAACATGCTAAAATACTTTTTAAGGAGGCCTCTATGAAAAATGTAATCAGGACTTACCACTGAGGAAGGAGTACCACCCTGTGGGTAAAGGAGTAAGATCTGGAGCTAGACCTCTTGGGTTCACAGCCGACCACTTACCAGTTACTTATAACATCTTTGGTCTTCAGTTTCCTGATCTGACAGTGAGGCTGGTAATAGTGTCTCTTAGGAATTGTGAGGATTGAAATGAGCTTAGACTCTTGCCTGGTGTGAAGGAAATGCTATTGTGTTGTAACTTATTTTACTTTGTGAGTAGCCTCTGGAAGTGGCCCTGGATTGGGTAGAGTATTTTGGGCTTGCTCTTGCATCCTTTTAGACTATCAGCTTACATTGGTTACAAAATATAGGTATCAGGATGACAATTGTCCTTAAGGGCAGCTTGTAGGTGGCCAATATGAGTTAGGTTAAGGACAATCATAACATTATTTGAAGCTTATAACTACTTAGGAAAAGACATTTCCCCATCCATTGAGTTCATCTACAAAACAGATCTGTGTGTGTGTGTGTGAGAGAGAGAGAGAGAGAGAGAGAGAGAGAGAGAGAGAGAGAGAGAGAGAGAGAGAGAGAGAGAGAGAGGTTTCTGTGAGATCTACTGTGAATGCATCTACAGAAGTGCCTGGAACCCAGTAAGTTTCAATACAAGTTTCTGTGTGTAAATCTGCCCTGTGACATGGATGATAGGTGAAATACTGTTTTCACAGCTGCTGACAGAGATGCCTTGGATTCAGCTTTTGTCAGAACCTAGAAGAATTGACCTTTTAGATCACAAAAAAGTTGACATTTTTCCCTCCTCATCACAGGTGTGAACTGGAAAAAAAAGATATTCTGCATATCTAAAATGAGTTGGTGTGTGTGTGTGTGCGTGTGTGTGTAATTGCAGTTTATACACCCCACTCCACCCCTACCCTGTGGCTTTCCCCCTCTAAAAGACAGACAGTCCCAGCCAAAAGGTAAAATAATGAAAGGGAAAGGGTGGTAGTTTTTATATTATATTATGACTACATTCCTGATACTAATGTCACTGAAAAGTACGATTCCCCTCCCACCCATGGCACAGCTGGTTCATTGGGTAGGTATCTGTCTGTGGCTCTAGCTACTTTGATGGGCATTTGGCTCTCCCTGCAGGATCATGATGGATATGATTGTGGATTAATGCACCCCCATCCCTCTGGTTAAGTGAGCCTTTCCACGGTCCCAACCCTATAGTTTGATGGGCATCACATTCAGTAGGCCTATCCATTTTGTACATTCCGAGATCTGCTTTCTCTGGAGCCCTAGGTAAAGAAAAAGGAATGGAACCAAACAGGTAGAGTTTTCTTTTTAACTTTCTCCTCAAGGATACTCAGAAAGTCATTGTCGTCACCAAGTCGTAACTCTTTCCTTCCATTCTTGGAGTAAGATCATAGAAGAGCCAAGCACCCAGCCAGATGACCACAGCTGCAAGTTCCAGCCCTCTTTAGAAATCCCTTCCTCCTTTGCTTTCCCATCTGTTCTGCAGGGGTTAACTGGGAAACCCCTTGCAAGTCCCAGTATATGTTTTACAACGTTCAGGCTCCCACCCCACTAATCATTTATTAGAAAGGGGTTTTATGATACAAATTTGATAATCTCCCATGCACACTGGCACTGTTCTAATTGAAGTTGGAAGCCCATAAAATTCAAGCCCTTTGTCTTCCTGAAGGCCACAAGATTTAAAAAGATACCATTGTCCTGCCTAACACCCACTACATTGTCATCAGAGACTGATTAAACAGATTCCTGAATCAAAACACTGCAGATTTTGTCTAGGTCCTTTTTAGGCCTCACAATGTCCTTTTCAGTATCCAAGACAAAAGGAGATTTAAGGATGGAGATTCTTCTAAGATAACCACATCCATATGGAAGACAAGGTGGTGGGGCAGCTGAGAAAGCAAACACTTTAACCACCCTCCAATCCCAGGTGATAACATTGCCTCCTCTTCTTCCTCCTTCTTGGGCAAGAATACTAGGACCCCAGCATCTACCCCTCGCAGACCTCATCTGGGCTCTTGCTCCTTTCCCCCACCTCATGCTGGAAATCGCTCTCCCTTGGCTCATCTTGCTGTCTGGATGTACTCAGGAAGAGCAGTTGCAAACCCAAAGGGTGGAAAATTAGATGCTGAACCGGAGCTCAGGTGAAATAAAACTTACTAGCTGATCAAGCCCCAACATCTGACTGTTGGGGACTCCCAGGTTATCCTTTCTGTCGCCTTTTAATTTCTTGACTCTCTCCCCTACCCCATCCTACCACCTCCAGGTACTTTAGAGGAGGTGGGAAATCTCGGCAAAGCCAGACACTCCTGAGTTTAGCTGTGGGTCCTCAAGTTCCCCTGTTCCCGCTCCCACATTCTGGCATTGCACTCAGCACAGTGCCTCACGGAGCAGAAACTCCTTGCACAGGATTGACTTTGGGTGCTGCAAACTCCAGGAGCTCCGGGATCCCAGAGATACTTTCTCTTCATGCCACAGGCAGAGCTGTCAACCGGTGACAAGGTCCCCCAAATTGCCTCAGAATCCTCCCTCCACACCTTTTCTTCCTACAACCCTGTTGGGGTTGGATCTGCCCTTCAGCAAAGCGGTGGTGCTCCCCAACTCCATGGTCAAGAAGCCAGCAGACGCTCGGAGCTCCTGTCAGAGAAACAGAGCTCCTAAGTACCCACTTTCCCCGCAGGATCATAGAGGACCCAACCCTCCACATTATAGTAGAGCACCACGAAACGGAAAAAATACTCTATTTCTTTTAAAAATACATTGCTTTCTATACAAGTCGCTATTTAAAAATATACAAATTAGGCTCAAGCCATAAAATCTAGCTCTGGGATTGGCGGTCTAGGGAAGAAGGCAAGATCTTGGCCAAAGTCCTCTGCGCCATCACGCTTTCGCAAACCCCAGGGCCGCAGGGAGGGACCCCAGAGCGCTCGAGGTCTTCGGCCCTAGGGTGGCGGGATGGCGGGCTCCAAAGTCCGGGATGGGTGCACCCGCGGCGGCCTCACCAGTTCCAGGAGAGCAGAGCTGGGGGCGCTAAGTGCTGATAGGCCGGGAAGAGGCCGAGCGCCGAGCCGGGCCCGAAGCTCGTGTAGCCGGGCAAAGGGCCGGCGGAGGCCTGGGGGGCGCGACACTTGTCCCGAGCCGCCGCGGGCAGACCCTGGGCCCCGCCCCGGTGCGGCGGCCCCTCGGGCACCAGCACCGGCACCACCACCCGGCGCAGCAGGCCTGGAGCGGCGGGCAGCTCGGCCGGGGCCGCGGGCTCCGGAGACTCGGTGGTCCCTGGAGCGCGCGCGCGCTTCAGTTTGTAGCGATGGTTCTGGAACCAGATCTTGACCTGCGTGGGCGTGAGGCGCAGCAGGCGCGCCAGCTGGTCCCGCTCCGGGGCCGACAGGTAGCGCTGCTGCCGGAAGCGCCGCTCCAACTCCGACGTCTGCGCCTTGGAGAACAGCACGCGCCGCTTCTTCTTCTTCTCCGCGTCGGAGCCGGGAGACGCCGACCGCACCGACAGCGTCTGGGGCGGCGAGTCTGGCGGGCGGCTGTCCGGGCTGCCCTCGTCCGAGGCTAGGAGGAAGACAGCCTGGTGAGATGCCTGCCCGGAGGGCCTCCAGCCCGAGAGCCCTCAACCCACCTGGCACATCGCTTAAGCAGACATTTCCCTCGCTGGGTTCACATCTGGGCACCGCAGTCTCTGTATTCACTGGCCTCGATCATCTCACAGTAGTAATCACCAGGTCTGTGAGAATGGCCCAAAGAAACCCACCCCGGGGCTCTCGTAAAATAGCTGAGCTGGCACACCAACTGACCGCAGTCTGGGTCACCTATAAAAGCCACCTCCTGGCCGGCTGCAGTAGTCTTTGGAAGTCTGCAAAGCCCTGACCAGGGGCGCGCACACAGAAGCCCAGCTCTCTCTCCCTCTCTAGTGCCAAGTTCGGGGATCTATCTACTCTCTGGACGCGCGCAAGACAGGGGTTTGAGGACCATGCAGCCTCCAGTTCCAGAGTGGAAGAAATCCAAACTCTGGGCTGGGGTTTCCACCTTCCATGCCTGAACTTGCCATGTTCTGCCCCCCTCCACCCTCAGTTCGGGGTCACTCACAGGGGTAATGGCTGCGCTGGGACTCGAGCCAGGCGGCGCAGGGCTGGGCCTGCGGAACGCAAGTCTCCAGTTCCCGCCTCGCTCGGGGCTGCGCGTCCTGTTCCGGCAGATCCAAGAGGCTGCGCACCGTGAAGCTGAGGCGTCCCGGGGTGGCCATGGCCGAGGAAGGCTGGCTGGGACCCGGTAGGCTGGGAACCAAGGGGTGGCCAGGGACGCCGCTCCTACCGCTGGACGTGGGAGGCGCTCGCCATGCGCTGGCCGCAGGGATATTAGCGCATTCACAGCGGAATTCCTGTTTATATAAACACCTCTTCCCACTCTGGACGCTTTGAAAGCTGAGGTCCGGGTGTCCGGGGTGTTAAGTACCTGAATGAGTGGTGAACCAAAGCCCCAGGCGAGCCCAGAAGATGCCACCTCCGCCCCGCCCCGTCCCCCGCCCCTTTGCGCCCTTCTACCTCCCAGAGGAGGCAGGAAACAGCCTTTGGCATTAGCGATTGTCTGATTAGTCCAAAGTGGGGACAGATAATGGAGATTGTCACCACTGAATAACATCTTGGGTGGCGAGCAGTGGCCACTATCCTCCTGATCGAACCCCCAACTTCCTCCTCCTCCCGTGCTGACGTGGGGCCTGGTCCTGCGGGATAGCAGGGAAGGGTGGATTAATGGGCCCCCAGGAATTAGTCCCTATTTGTTTTATTCTCCAAGTTTATTTCGGGCTAGTTTCCCGCTATGATCTGGAAAGTGATTTACAAAGGTGCATTAAACAAGTGTGTTGTCTTTCTCTTTTTAGGTGGCCTTCTGAGGACGCAGGGCGAGAAGTTCGGGGAGAGCACCAAGGGTCCCTGACGTCAACTTCCTCTCACACACATAACCTCAAGGGTGCTAGGAGAGGGCTGTGAGTGTACAGAGAACCCAAGACCAGGCTCCCCAGGCCAGCAACACTGAGAAAGTATATGCCCAGTCCGGCCTGGCTGCTGTGGATCACGGAGCCGGGATTAGTGGCAGGGCTTCACAAAGCTGGACTCCGACCAATTTTGGCACCCATGAGTGGCATAGTTTCTTAGGGCGGCCTGTAAGGGTTTTGGTTTCCTTGGTATTGTCAGATGCTCTGGAGTCATCTGCACCCCCCCCCACCCAAGTCACTGAAGACAGTCCCAATGCCTGGGCTGTGGCCAGCGCCCCAAGAGCGGGCAGCGGCGTGCGCTCCCAGCTCTTACAGTGGCAGCCCTCAGCGCAGCTGTCCAGCCCGATACCAGAATGGGCCAACAGGCAGTTTGCACTGCCTGCCCAGAAGAAAATCCCGCTGGCTAGTTGTTGCTCCCGGACCTTCTAGGACCCGCCGCCACACCAGGAAAGTGATGAATCTCGGGCGGCCGGCGAGGTCACATTTTGTTGGCCCATGGCCTGACTCTGGCTGGACTTCAGTCTAGAGCGCAGAGCGCGCGGTCTCAGATGGCTCTCTTCCTCCAACTAGTGGTATGGGGATTTGGTTTCTAAATTTTAGGAATGGGAGCTACGTTTGGGTGGCCTCACCCGAAATCCTGTCTTTGCCCAGACTAAGTTCGAACCTGACCAGGACGTGCCAGCCACGGCCCCGCCCAGCGCATCCGCCCTTCCGCAGCCGCCTTCCTACCAAGCGTGCCCTGGGCGCGCTGCGCTGAGCTGCGCGCTGGGTGGTCGGGAGGAGGCTAGACCCAATGCAGACCAACTGCTAGGCCTCAGACAAAGGGGAAATGGAGCTCGACGCCCCGACCTGTTGGAAGCATTTGTTCCAGTCAAGATTTTGCATTTGTTGAGTCCAGAATAATGCGTGATTGACATGTGCTCACAATGCGCTTTAGCCAGCCGGGATAAATCGGAGCTTGTCGGGTGTTGTCATGGTTTTCAATGGGCTTCAATGGGATTGGGTGCACTATCGACTCTGCTGGTCTTTCCCCAGCCCTGGCAATAGATTTATTAGTTATGTCTTTTTAAATAAGATTAAATTGAAATGACTGGTCTTTCCTCTCCGCAGACAAGATCAAGGTGGGGATCTTGGAAAGCCTCTGGACAGACTCCGGGATCCCCTGAACTGGCAGTGCCAGTTCGAGGAGCTCAGGTCTCTAGCTCTGTCTTTGGCTACCTCTAAATGCTCTGACCTAACTTCCCCTCTCCCTCCGTTTCTCTCTCCCCTCCTCCTGCTGAAACGGAATAGATTTGGTAACTGACGATTCGATTCCTACCAGTTTTGGGATCTCATTCCCCTGGAATTTTTCTACACTGATCTTCATTGTTTTACCAGCCTGTGGGCATCTTCACCTCTGGTCCCCAGCACTCTGCTATCTTCTGGCTGTTCTAGGAGAGGTGTCTCACCTTTTGAGTTTGCCAAGGACAGGGGAAGGGCAGGGCATATAGCAATTTTGGAAAGAGGACTAAGTCGAGAGAAGGGAAAGAGTCTTCTTGGAGTGACTGACCCCGCTTAGCCTTTTAATCTATTTAACATCCTCAGACCACACTGACAGTGTAGAAATAAGCAAATGGCACTCACTCTTCAATTCCTGAGGGCTCTTCAGCGTCAAATATTTGCTTTCACTCTTAGTGTTTGGTTCCACAGGCAGAGATGCATCCCCCATGTGGCAGTTGGGCTCTACAGAAAACTAGGGTCTGAGAGAAGTTCCAAAGATTCCTTGTCGCTTCCCCCTGACCTACCAGCAGTGTTGCTGGGACACAGGGTGCCTGTTCCAGACTGTTCCAGAAACCCCACCCTCTTGGTTCCACAACACCCTGCAACCTCCCAGCTAGGCCTTGATTCCCTCTTCTTTCTTAAGCACCTCTGCCACGATCCATCCTTCTCCCCAATTCTGTTCTCGAACTTTAGCTAATTCTCTTCAAAACCTGGAACTCAAAGAGTTGGGAAGTTGGTCCATGCAAACTGCCTTCTGTAGAAATGGAAGCCAGGAGGAGAGAACAGAATCATTAGAGAGCGATAGGTGCTCTCTTGTTTGTTTTTTTATACCAATAAACGAGAGTAGAAAATTATTTTGACAATGGGTCAGTACAGAAGCTAATAGAAAGAATTTTATTTTATTTTATTTTATTTGCATATTGGAACTGTATGCATAGCCTCCCAAAGTAGGAGATTCTTGAAACTGTAAGTTAACATCTATCTGACTGGACTCCCCCCCCCACTGCACCTCAGCAGTTTGTGAATATTATTATGTGTTTCCCTAGTACCTCTCAATTCAAGTAAGAATTTTAGTCTTTAAGGATCTGTGATATGGCATATTTAAGCCACCCATACTAAACATCCTTTCAAAAGTCTTACCTAGAGATGCCCATTAAGGCTGCATGCCCAAGAATTTAAGACTAGCAAATTCCAAAATAAAACTAAAGTATCTTGATTTTCGAAAAAAGAAGATTGTGTCCATATCTCACATTCTGTTTTTAAATCCTTCCATTTTGGCTAAGTGTTTCACAAAACCCTGCAAATCTATATAATATTGAAGAGAGGCAACACTGCAAATTCCCCTTGAGAGATGGAGGGCCCTCAACTGCCAGGACATTTTTCCTTGCCTCATAGCAACTGCTCTCCCTTTTTTATCAGTATTCTAGTTAAAATAGGGAAAGGAAAATAAAAATGGGCTTTGGACACTTCCAAGAAGTAGAGGATCTTGATTGGCTATAGGGTGGGAAGAAAAGACAGCATTTAAAATCAGACCTTTTTGCCTTAGTTTCCTTAGTTGCCACATTTCTCTCTCAATGGCAAATAATCAATTGCTTGGTGGTAGACTAGGGCAGGTTACATGCTTTCTCATAGTCATATTGATGATATATACATAGAAGACAATGGAAAGCAATTACTTTCAAGCTGGAAATTGAGTCAGTCTTTGAAATGGGCTTTTAGATTTTATTGTTTAATACAAATGACAAGATTTGAACCATCCTACCTAAGTCCCTTAAAATAATCACTTTGTTGATTTTGTTATTATTGTTCCTGATCTACAGGGGGAAAACTTTTCCTTTTTCATATGTTTATCTACTGGTTTAAGCATACACTATACATGCAAAAATATATAGTGTGTGAAGAAGTCCTGTGAATTAAAAATAGTAATGTGTTTGATTAAACAACCAGACTCTCCATTTCTTAAAAAGCCAGAAAATAACTTTATAGCTTTTAATTAGTTTGTATTTTTGAGTCTCCTGCCTTCCAATGGTATCATAATGGCATTTATAGACATAGTATATAAATTGTCAGAATGAAAGGAAACACACAACTTGGAGGAGTAGCATGTAGAATCTTATTTGTCTAGAACTAATATTATTTCTGTCTTGTCTTTTTCAAAGGTAACAATTTATTCTTGTCTGCTTGACTGATGTAGGTATGTTTCTAAGACACAGAAACCTTACTGATTTCTTAAACAACAAAGGTCCTCAGATCACTAAGTGTTACATTCAGACACTGATAAGGCAGGAACACATTTCATGACATTGCTCCAAGTAGCTCACCCAGACCTGCTAATGCTGCATGCTTAAAACCAAACACTACCACTTTAGTTCAATCCATTTTTAAAATGCCCATGCATTATAATGAGTCCATTATAATATATTTCCTTTAAGATCAACTTTAGACACTTGTTTCATATTATGAAAGTTAGGTGTTATTTCTGTCTTCATTGATAGCAATTTAAACTACATACTAAACCAGTTGTTCTGGAGAAGGAAAAGTCAAATATTCAATTTTCTTATCAATAATGATAATAATAAAAATATCACCTTGTTTCATCCATTTGGGAATATTTTCGCTACATCTTCACACTTACTATTTTATCCTCAGTCAGAATAGATTGCCCAGTAGAGGCAAATCTTAAGGGGAGTGTTTAAGACAAATAGAATTTGATATTCTTAAGAGTTGAAGAAATTGGCTGGAGGATAAAGAGGTTCTAAAGAAGAGAGGGTCTGTTTAATAGAAGGTATTAGAAAAGAATGATTTGAAAGTAAAATAGAAAGAATAGATACTAGCTTAGAGCTACATGTTCAATACTAAAACTCAAGGGAAAAAGCATGAATGGGTTATTGTAGTTGACAGTGGATTTTATTTTTCTAAAGTTTTATATTTCTCAACATTAACTAGAGTTGGTTAACTTTAGCTTTGAAAGTATCTCAAGTTTTGATGTTTAGTTTACTCTGAATTTTTCCTTTGGAAAAAAATTTCCCTTCTCCTAAGAGGAGGCGAAATGATAGCCTGCAGGAATTTCCTACAACAAAAGTCAAAGCTGTATCTGTTTACTGCATCCTCTGGAAACCCTTTGCCCAGCAAAGGTGGCTGTCTTTGTATTCTTGATTAAATGGGTATTTGCACTGAAGTCACATACCACACAAAGGAAACAACACAAAATAAAAATGTCCTTCGTGTTCTGTTTTTCAATCATTTGTGTGAAGGAGGTTCTTGGCCTTTATCACTGTCAGTGAAAAGTTCCTCATTGGAAGAGGCTTCCCCTGCACAGCCAGCTTGCCATGGAAACTACCTCTGGAGCCTGCAGGCAAATACATAAATGACAAGGCTAAACACTGGGCATTTTAGGTTTGGCTTTATCTCGGACAAGGGATGAAGAAGGGTGTTTAGAACTTCTTGAGAAATTTATTGTTTCTATTTGTCTTGCCTGGGACCTTGAAAACACAGCAACTGTTGATTGGACTTGTACAAGTTAAGAAATAACTAATAAATGATGTGACATGAGGCTATTACTTGATGTTAATATGAATGTGTTATGTACTTAACACAGTTTACATACAGCAAGACTATAGCTTTTATGGGTGACTTAATAAGAAGATATTATTCCCACATCCTTCCTCAATATGTATTTTCTATAGTGAGTGTGAACTTTAAGTGAAACTAAAAAAAAATGAAAACCCCAGAGTTGCTTCTACTCAACATTTTTCTTTCGTTAGTGTGCGCCATTCAAAGCTGTTTTTGGCTTATCCATTAAACATAGCGCTTTTCTTTGTCACATAAACCTGAGGCAATAAGAGAGCACTTTCATTTCATTGCTTGATTTCACCTGTTTTTCTAACTTTCATTTAATTTATAACCAACCCTAGATATCTCCCCCAGGGCTTCCCGCCAGCATGCCTCTAGCTTTCCTCTGAGGTCCTCATGAGTTTTTAAAGGTCTAACTCATCCAAGTCTGATGCATCTACCCTCAAGCAGGGTATTTCCATTGCTTATTTGCATTTACAGCTCTTTACACTCAGTTTATTCAAGCTGGACTGATATATGCCTGGAGGGTTACAGCACGAGGATGCACACATTTTGGACATATATTCAAGACCCAGTTCTCTTGGTCATGTGTAATATTTGCATGGTTTGTATTGTAATTCCTTCTTTGGGTTTGGTTACTAAAAATAAAATCAAAACCATTAAAAATACTTAAGTACATATAAAAGAGAAATGAGCTCAGACCTGTCGATGCTCTTGAAAGTCACATTCAGTTATGCAATGTTGTCAGAAAAGTACAGACAAGATTCCTATGGAGGTTTACTCCACTGCATTGTGCTTAATCTATCTAAGGGCTTTTAAAATTTTTTTCTGCTGAAGAGCATCTGTCTCCATCTTGTTACTCCCATGAAAGCTTAGATGACTTTTAGTCACTTTTTAAGGGTGAGGGTTAAGAATGGGGGAGTATTTTAGGCAGTTTACTTAGTAATTGATATTTTCTGTAAATATCCATGCTCCCAAAACTTTTCAGTCTCAATTCTAACTTCATCAGCTGGGACTTTCTGACTCATATGTATGAGTCAAGTATGGCAAAATGCTTGTGTATCAGGAATTCTGTGCTTGTCTTAACCTTGGGTTATAACACAGGGTGACTGGTTAGACACAACCATTTCTTTCTTTTAATACATCCACATTACACCCCTGATAGTTTATTTCCCCTCAAGCCAAATAATTGAGCTGTCAAAGAACCTTAAGAGGATGTGTGCCTAAGGTTAAGCATTCTATTTCTCATGTATTATGAATGGATATGCCACAGAAAGTCCTTGGTAAAATCTCATATAGAGGAACACAGAGACTTATACAATGTCATTAGCAGGCCCTGCCTGGTCAATTTGTTTTTCTGATTTCTTCTATACTATGGATAAAAAGCACCCAGGATACATGACCTATCTTGTTAATAATTTATTTTATAGCACCACTAATAAAAACACAAAACTATCCCTTTTCGTGATTCACCCTGTTTTTCTTTTCTTTTCTTTTTTATTGTCCATAATGAGTTACATTGTTTAGTGGGCCAACAATGAGTTGTTATCCCCAATTCCTCAGTGCCCCCCCTCCCCATCCCCAGTCAGCTGGATATCCTCCTCCGTGGGCTGTCTGGATCAGTCCTTGTAGCAGGGGACCATGGATAGCCTAGTCTTCAGCCGGGTTCTCCTGACCCAAGTGTGTTGTTGCTGAGGGTTGCCAAGTCTCTGATATTCTCCCCCACCACGGCTCTCACAATCTTTCCACCCCCTCTTCTGCTCAGTTCCCTGCGTCGTGGTGTCACCCTGTTTTTCTGTTGAGGTTTTTCAAATGGAGCAAGAGCTGCATTGAAGTCCCAGCAAGCTCCTGACCCTCCACGAGCTGACAAGGATATCCCAAAGGGTGCCAGGGACCTGCTGGGATCTGTGAACAATCTGAAGTGGTTTGCAATGTGAGTGGAGGGCAGAGTGAAAGTAGAGGCAGAAAGAGGAGAAAATGAGAGGACAGTGGTGTAAGACCAGGCCACCTGGCTTTATCAGGTGAAAGGATGGAGTCAGTTTGTTCATCCCTGGACAGAGGGCTTTGGGGATGTGTTCAGATGTCAGTTCAGAGATCTGAGGTCTTCTTATTTGAAAAGTCCATGTAGGGAAGTCTAATATCTAGAAATTCTGGTAGGGCTTTGTTTGCATCTCAGTGACCAGCAGAGTGTGATTTCATGTGGGTTAAGTTGTATTTGTTTCCAAACAGCTCAGTCCCTTACAATGCTAATTGGGCGACACAGAAACCCTTTAGAAGGTGCAGTTTTTAAAAAAGTTAAATCTCCTTAGCAGTGAGCATAGATTGAAAATCAGTTAAAAGCCAGTGAGAACAAATGTGTCTTAAATTGAGGATGAAACAAAGGGAAGGTGGGGGCACATCCCCTAATGTCAATAGGCAGAAAGCCACACGTGCACAATGGGCTTGGGAACGACCACCCAAGGTGATTCAGTCAATTCTGGAGACTGACAGAGACCTGGCAACTAGGGCAGGGCTAGGCCAGCCACCCAGAGTCCTATGAGGAAGGACAGAAACTTGTCGTGTTCCATGCTACATTTTATCCCTGGCCAATTTTCTTCTTTGGGGAAAAATAAAATTATCAGTAGGCTTGTGTGCTGGTTGCTGTGGACAGCTGTCCCATTCCTGGTGGCTTGTGAAGGCTGTTAATGAGAATGAGCGGGAACTAACTGCACAGGAGTCAATTGAATCGCACAAATATAGGGCACCCCTCCACCCCCACCACCAGACTGCCCACCCACATCGCCATATCATCAGTACCGCACAGGCAGATTCTGAGGAATAAATGTAATCCACAAATATATGGTAACAACTCATAAATACCAGGCACTGAACTAGTCAAGACTGAACCAGTCCAGTATAAGGAATAGCTCAGAATAAGCAACCTGCTTTTTCTTTCTAACATGCACCGCATTTTGGGATTACAAAGACTGAAGTAGTTCTGTGTTTAAAGTCTGGTTCTCTCAATAACTCCTGAATGACCTGAGTCAAGTTGTACAATTTCTTTATGCCACGACTTCTTTACATATAGAATGAAATAAATAATAGGTACAGGTGTTCAGATTATTAAAGAGATATTGTGTGTAAAGGGCCAGGTATAGTGCTTGCCCACATTTAGTAGGGGCACAATTAATTATGGTAATTGTTGCTATTATAGTAACAGATTTGTGAAAAATGAGATCATAGGATACATTGAGTTTGACCCTCATAATCAACTGGGAGTAACAGAATGATAAATTTAGGTTCATTGGTCATAGAACTGAAAAGAACTTTAGTTCAACACTTGCTTTCTCAAAAGAAACAACTGAAGGAGGAGGGAGGAAAGGAGGGATAGACAGAGAATGATTTGATCAATAGTTCAAAGGGCCTGTCTTAGAGCTAATGACTTCCCTAATCTATGGTTCTTTCTACCTTAGCGATCCCTGGATTATTAGTTGTAAAGTAGCTTTGAAGAAATACTGCCTGGAGAAGAGATTTCCTAAGCATAGCAGCATTATCCAGACCGTCCAGTTTCAGGTCTACTTGCTCCTCTGGCTTGCAAATCTGCAGGCCTAGGCTCTCACAGCATTTCATAGGAGTGAGACCCAGGCTCTGATGCTTTCATTTCCAGGTGCCTCCTAGTTGCTTTAGGATAACCCCATCTCCCTTTCTCCCCATTCCTAGAATCTCTAGGCTTCAGAATTAAGTATGTAGAATCTTCAAGAAAGTCTGGAGAGATTTCCCAGTGGTTAAGGTGCTTGCCTACAAAACCTAATGACCTGAGTTCAATTCCCCAGTAAAGCCAGATGCACAAAGTGGTGCATTCATGTGGAGTTCTTATGCAGCCCTTGGAGGCCCTGGAAAGCACACACACAGACTCTCTCTCTCTCTCTCTCTCTCTCTCTCTCTCTCTCTCTCTCTCTCTCTCTTTCTCTCTCTGTCTGCTTGCAAATAAAAAAATAAAAATTTAATTTTTTTAAAAGAATTTTTCTCTCAGTTGCTATCTGAATACCTTCAGATTAGATTGTAAACCTTTCTGGGCAGGTATCCTGCTCTTCATTTTCTAAAGAAATATTTGTAGGTTTTTTTGTTTGTTTGTTTGGCACAAGAATGAATTGCTAAATATAAGCAAATGGATTTTTAGGTTGTAAAAACATTTCATTAGAAGGGACTATGTTTTTTTTTTGTTGTTGTTGCCATAGCGGTCCTAATCAGACAAGAATGAGTGTTCTCAATGCTTGTATAAAAGCACTTCCTGCCTGAAGAGTAACAGAATACCGTGGGCAAGGATCAGATAAAAGAAATGGTAAATCCTTTGGCGCTCAGAGCAAGTTCAATGGGATGTTGCCATTTGTATTTAAAACTTCTCTCCCCTTGAACTGTGTAAGATACAATAGATGATAACAGCTGATTCAGAACAGTTACAGTCTAGTGTATAAATATGTAAACATGGGTAACTATGTATTTAGACAATTTAAAAGTGCATCTCATTTACCCAATTATAAACAGCTGTCTGAGAGCAATTATGATTTATCATGTAAATGCTTATTTGCATAATTCAAAATATGAATATTATTTGCTTGATAAAGACTGTAAATAAATAGCAGCCAGAACTTTCTCACTCTTAGAGTTTTATGCTGTTTCTATGGTACAGAGAAAGAAATATTTTGTTCAAAATACTACCTAATTTTGGTAATTCTAGCAGGTCTAGATAACCAATAATTTAACAAGAAAAGAGCAAAAGTTTTAAAGTAATGGCTGACTGAGAAGTAATAGAAGAAGTCATATTACCCTGATACTCTAACTCCTGGATATTCTCTAAATACTAAATTGCTTTCCATAACATAATTAGCATACTAACATAATATTAACATAATTAGCATATTATTTTTTGTTCTGTGATTTAATATTCACATAGTTTTTTAATAATATGTTTCTTTCAAAATGTAGGATTACTAAATGAGTATATTTCCAAGCATATTAATGATCATTTTTCCTCTAAATATAACTATTCTTCTTTGGTGAAAACAAGTAATAAAATGTGGACATCATAATGATGCAGGATTTGAGGGTTCAGGAGGGGTCTCCCAGATTTATGAACCCCAAGTTTGGGTTCTGTCATTGTCTTTAATGAAGAATAATAAAGGACTGAAGAAGGACAAATTATGAGTTTATTTGAGGAGAAATCACAAATTGTGGAGTTTCTTTAAGGGGAATTGGGATCTGGGAAGGCCAGAACAAGTTCTCAGGTGGAAAACATATTTGAGAAAGATTGAAGTTTAGGGAAAGACTGGAATAAAGCCACAGCACGTGGGAAGTAGCCGTGAGCACATGGAAAGCTGAAAGAAACCGAGGCTTTTCCAGAGGGGCTAAAGTATCCCCATAACCATGTGGCACCTAGGAGGGAAACCATGGCTTCTAAGGTTAAAGCCATGAGCACGTGGAAAGTCAAAAGAAACCCAGGCTTCCAAGGAAGGATTAGAGTGGAGCCTCCCACACGTGGAAGGCGGACTCTAGGAGAAATGCCCACGCGTGCTGTATGTTTTCCTGCGGAGGGAAGTGAGAGAGCAAACTGAGAGCTTAAGGAAAAATAGCTGAGGGAAAATCTACTAAGAAAGAACACACTTGGCATCCACAGTGTGCCTTCCAGTGGAGAGGAGCCAAGAGGTCATCGAGAGCACCCATGTGGTAGATCCAGAGTGTAAACACTCATGTGTCAGATTCAAAGACCGTAGGAAGGTTGGATAGGTAACTAAGTGAGACATTATAAAGCAGAGGTGAGCAGAGAAGCTAGGATTAAGAGATAGGGCTATGCCTTCCCATCCCTACCCAACCAGGCTGTAGGGGGTCGTGGGAATGCCATCTTTATCATGTCAGATTTAGGTGTGCAGAGGGAGAACCTGATTGGTTAGTACAATTGGAGGGCAGACCCCAGAGCTAAGCCCACTTGGGTCAGTTCATATCTGAGCCAGCCCATTTGGGCTGTAGCACCCTAGACTGTGTTCCAGAGAAACAAGTTCCAGCTCTAAGGAGAGTTTGCCAGGGGGGGGGGGGATGGCATGTAGGGCAGCATCTTTTAGTTCCCATGGGCCTCATTCCCTGACTGAAACTGCCTAAAATAAGTTAGCTGTCTCCTATTTTCCTTAAATAACTTTCACTAGGGTATTACCATAGGTATTTGTTTCTTGGGACTATCATAACAATAGCCACACCCTTAGTGGCTTAAAAGAGAAATAGATTTCCTTGCAGTTCTGGAGGTAAGAAGTCGTAAATAAAGATGTGGACAGGGCTATGCACCCCACAGAGACTGTAGGGAGAAATCTTGCCTTGTTTAGCTGTAGCCTTCAAGTCTCTGCTTCCATTGCCCTGTGGACTCCTACCTCTGTGTCTTTGTGTCCTCTTCTTCCTTCTTTACAGTACTAGGGATCAAGTTTGAGGGCCTTGTGCATGCTGGGCAAATGCTTTTTTTCCACTGAGGTATATTCATAGGACTTAGTGTCCTAATCCAGTATCACTTCAATTTAAGTATTTCCAACTGCAAAGACCTGGTATCAGTCTTCTTTCTGTTACTGTAACAAGATTTTGGAGATAATTTATAGAGAGAATGGCTTGTTTAGGCTCACAGTTTCGGAGGAGCTAGTTCACAATTAGTTGTTTCATTACTTTTGGGACTATGGTGAGGCCTCTTAGCAAATGCATTACCTCTTAGCTTCAAGAAAGAGACAAAGAAGAGAAATGGGCTGGGATCTCACAGTCCCTTTCTAAGGCATTCCTCCAATGATCTGTTCCCCTTCCCACTTGCCCCCTTCACTTCATAAAGTTTGTGCCACCCCTCAATAGCTAGCCAAAAACTGTAACAAACTGCATTTCCAAATGAGATCACACTTACAAATACCAAAGGTTAGAATTTGAATGTATTTTTGGGGGGAGTGAATCCACTATACCAAGTGAAAACTAATATGCAAAATAATGTCCCTGAAATACTATTTGTATTACCCTGTTCCCAAGAGTAATTTGCTTATCACATAGCTTTAACATTATAGGAAGAATATTAGATTAAAAAAAAAAGTTAAGATGTGATATATGATATTATCTCATATATGATATCATATTTATATATCTTATTTCATGGCATATTCAAGAGGTATTTATTTTGTTTCCATTATATGAAAACATTGAGAAGAGCTCTGTTAATGAGATGATCCTTTTAACCAGACTACCCCAATATTTATTATGTTTAAAAATATCTTTCCTTTAAAATTACTTTCCTTTTTAAATATTTTATTTATTTGCAAGCACAGAGAGATAGAAAGAGATAGAGAGAAGAGAGGGAGGGAGGGAGGGAGCGAGAGAGAGAGAGAGAGAGAGAGAGAGAGAGAGAGAGAGAGAGAGAGAGAGAGAGAATAGGTGATCCAGGGCCTCTAGTCATTGCCAATGAACCCCAGATGCATGTGCCACTTTGTGCATCTGGCTTTATGTGGGTACTAGGGAATCAAACTTGGGTCATTAGGCTTTGCAGCCAAGTACTTTAACTGCTAAGACATTTCTCCAGCCCCTCATTATTTTTGATAAGCCAAATTTCATGACCTGTCTTTGATAGCAAGAGTCCTCAAGGGCCTTGTTTCTGTGCCATTCATTGCAGAGGAGTCTTTCAGGTGAACCGAATCTCTCTCTGCAACTCTTATTGCATTTAAGGAGTTGATAATTGGCTGTTTTATGCTATTCTTTTAATGCTTATAAAAATAATTACTGTACATCAAGCATAACAACAGACATTTTATAAGTGGAAAATAATTCAGCTCTCAATCTTGGGAGCTATGTGTACGCTATTTCTAATTTTATAGGTGAAAATACTGAAACTCTGGTAGGACCTGAAGACCATCTTGTTGGAGGGGACCACATGGGGCCTGACTCCATGCTGTCATGTTCTCGGGTGTCTAATACTCCCAGTCCTGTCTAGAGATGTTGTCTGTACGACTTCAGCTCTGCTCATTTTGCCTTCTTGCTGCATCTCTGCTAAGTGTTGTCTATTCCTAGGAAGACATAGTTGGGACTAGGTTAAGAACTTGGAGGCTTTCTGTGAGTGATGGCTAATCTGAATTGTCAACAACATTGGGTCTAGAATCACCCAGGAGACAAATCTCTCGTCATGGCGGTGAAGGAATTTTTGTAATTAGGCAATTGAGGTGGGACGACCCATTCTGATCGTCAGTGGGACCATCCCATGACTAGGGTACTGGGTTGAATAAATAGGAGAAAGTGAGCTGAACACTAGCATCTACCTCTATTCTTTGTTTCCTGACTGTGGATTCAAATCTGTCCAGCTGGTTCACGTGCCTGTCTCCATTCCTTTCCAGCTATGATGAGCTGTATCCTCCCAGACTCTAAGCTGAAATAAACTTTCAAGTTGCTTCTTGTCAAGCATTTTCTCACAGCCATAAAGAAAGTTGCTAATGCACTTGCATTGATCGGAGTGAGCCAATCATATCATTTCCTAAAAGATCCTTTTTGATGGACTCTAGGAAATCAAGCCCCCAAAAGGTGAGGACTTACATTGGTTTAGGAACAAAAAGCAAGCCTCAGAGTTTGAGCAAAGGATTTGGTGATAGACTTCTCTGTAAGTGAGAGTAATGAACATTCAAATGAGGTATCAGGTTAGAGGCTTGCCCCAATCCTGGAGGTACCCGATGATACTGATCAAGCTGGAAGGACATGTGGAAAACCTCATACATAACCATGAACAATCAATCAGGGGCCCAAAGTAGTGCAAGATTTTGTTTCTGTCTTTTTCACTTCTTTGCTTCTCACTAGTTTTGGGATGCTCTTGAATGACTGACATTTCTACCTCACGACAACCACCTGTGTTTTTATGTATGTGTCCTATCTGTCTAGCCAGACAACAGGCTTACAGAGGGAAAGATCTCCCTCCCACAATATCTTTGTATCACTAGCAGCGTCCACAGAACTCTAAGACTTCAACCGTTCCAGTTTTTGGCACTCAGGGAGGGCTATGTCTAATTATCATAAACAAATGGAAATTTCAGCCAATGAACTAATTGTCATGGTTTGATCCAGGTGTCCCCCACAAACAATTGAATGTGTTCTGATAGATCGATCCTCAGCTGATGGCAGTTCGTGAATTAGAACCTCATTAGAGCTGTGTTGTTGGGGCGGGCTTATGGGGGTTATAAGCCAGCTCCCCCTTGCCAGTATTTGGCACACCTTCCTGCCGCTGTTTGCAGTGCTGTGGCAGAG